>SSNP01000122.1:665184-679038 GCA_006937955.1 Pachypanchax playfairii | reverse complement strand
AGCTGATCACATCTGCAGTTACCTGTTGGGGTGGAGCATCAGAGCAAGTGACATGAAGAGGCTGAACAGATGGATAAGGAGGACTGATTCTGTCCTGGAGACTGAACTGGAGTCTCTTGAGTTGATTGTCCAAAGGAGGATGAAGAACATGATGGAAAACCCTCATCATCCTCTTCAGAACACAGTAACTCAACAACAGAGTGTCTTCAGTCAGAAGATTCTTCATAATCCGCTGCAGCACAGACCGTTACAGGAGATCCTTCCTGTCAACAGCTAGAACTCTCTATGGCTCCCTGAAAAAGAACTGAGCTACAACAACACTTGAATTTCCCTTCGGGGATTAATAAAGTATTTTTGATTTGATTTGATTTGATTTGAATCAGACGTTACCTCCCAATCAGGACTTGGACATATATGTTCTCATTATTTTTTAAGGCATCTATACGTCATTATCTGGGACACTACCTCACAACCCGCAGCTGCCATTTTAAGAGGGGACGCGTTTCTTTGACGACCGCAATGTGACTCTGGCTAGAGGGAAGGCCACTTGATGATCCTCAATAGCACCTCATTCGCCATCAAAGCACTGGCTGGCAGATATAACACAGATCGCCACATCCAAGCCACAGCCTCTCCCGCTGCAGGCACGGGGGAATATACTCCACCCTCACACAGACAGACTGTCCATATGGGCCAGGCCTGTGAGTGGTTTAATTTGAGGTCTGCAGGGCTACCACAAAAAATATTTGAAATGATCCAGAGCGCTAGAGCTCCAGCAACAAGGTCGCTGTATGATCAAAAGTAGTTGATCTTTGTGAAATGGTGTGCTGGAGTGCATGAAATACCTTTTCAGTGTCCTGTGGGTACAGTTTTGGCTTTTTCCACTATTAAAGTTCCCATATTATGCACTTTTCACACACTCTGACTCCTTCCTTTACATCTCAATGAAATGTAAAAACTGTATATTGTTCAAATTGTCCCTTTTTGAAAGTTCAGCTGTTGTTCTCAATCTTGTCATTTTGAAATGCTCCGTTTCATGTGGGCGTTGCTATTTGGCAGCCTAGCTCCTCTAAGCCCCGCCCAACTCTGTTCTCTGCCCGTTCGTGAGACATTGGAGCTTTTAGCTGGTAAACTAACAGCTGATTACACTGAAATTAATGATAAACAAGCCTTGCCAAGAAATTGATTTAAAACGTGACTAAAAACCTTGAGCCTGAAGACTCCAACAGCACGTTATTGAAAGGTTAGTCTAACATTTTCTCATGTATCTGTGTTGTTTTGCTGCATCTTGTAGAGATTCGGTTCTTCAAGCTTACCAGTTTGACCCAGAAAAAGATGTAACAGTGTTAGAACTTCATTAACAGCAGCTCGGATCAGCCACACCTTGGCTCCGATTCTTTTGCAACTATGTCCAGTTCTCCAACACCTCTTCAACACCAGTCTGAGACAGAAAACAGTTCCTGTGCTGTGGAAAACATCCTGTCTTGTTCCAGTACCTAAAAAACCACAACCAGCTGAACCAAACGACTACAGACCAGTTGCCCTGACATCTCACGTCATGAAAGTCCTGGAGAGACTCTTACTGGCTCACCTCAACAAGCAGGTCAGCACCTTTCAGGACCCATTACAGTTTGCATACCGTAATGGGCTTGGGGTTGAAGATGCCATCATCTACCTGCTTCACAGAGCACACGCTCATCTGGACCAATCAGGCAGCACTTTGAGGGTCATGTTCTTTGACTTCTCAAGTGCTTTTAACACAATTCAGCCTGCTTTGTTATGTGAGAAGCTCCATAAATTCCAGGTGGATTCCTCCACAACCTCCTGGATTTATGACTACCTCACAAACAGACCACAGTTTGTGAGACTGGGGGGTTGTGTGTCTGGGATGGAGGTCAGCAGCACTGGAGCGCCACAAGGAACTGTACTCTCACCATTTCTCTTCACGATGTACACCTCTGACTTCCAGTACAACTCTGAGTCCTGTCATCTGCAGAAATACTCTGATGACTCTGCAGTTGTTGGGTGCATCAGTGAGGGACAAGAAGCTGAGTATAGAGAACTGGTCAGTCAGTTTGTGAAATGGTGCAGTAACAATCATCTCGTTTTAAATAGCAGCAAAACTAAGGAGATGATTGTTGACTTCAGGAGGAGAAAGAATCAACACAGCAGTATTTCCATCCTAGGAGAGGAGGTGGAGGTGGTGAAGGAATACAAGTACCTTGGAGTTCAGCTGGACAACAGACTAGAGTGGAAATGCAACACAGAATACATCTACAAGAAAGGTCAGAGCAGACTCTACTTCTTAAGGAAGCTGAGATCTTTTAATGTCTGCACCAAGATGTTGCAAATCTTCTATAGGTCTGTTGTGGAAAGTGCAATCAGCTTTGCAGCCATCTGCTGGGGCAGCAGCATCAGAACCAGAGACTTGAAGAGAATCAACAAACTGATCAGGAAAGCTGGATCTGTGCTGGGAGTATCTCTGGAGCCGCTGGAGCTGATTGTACAAAAAAGAATGCTGGACAAGCTGATGAAGATGATGGAGGACTCTTCTCACCCTCTGCACGACACAGTGATCAAACAACAGAGTGTGTTCAGTGAGAGGCTTCTTCAGGTCCGATGCAAGACCGAAAGATACAAAAGATCATTCCTGCCTGCAGCCATTAGCCTCTACAACAAGAACAGACCTTGATTTTTATTATTGTATTGTTGTCTTCATTGTTGTTTTTATTGTTGGACAAAAAAAAACAAAAAAAACAAAAAAAAACTACTACAACGTTGAATTTCCCTTCTGGGATAAATAAAGTATTTTTCATTTCATTTTTCATTTCATTTCATTTTCATTTCATTTCATTTTCATTTCATTTTCATTTCATTTTCATTTCATTTTCATTTCATTTTCATTTCATTCTTAGCAGCAGATCGGCTCCGGTAACAGTGTTAGCTCTTCATTAGCTACAGATTGGCTCTGGGGGATATCATAAATAAATGAAACTCATGCTGCTCTTCTTTCCTCTTCATCTGGTACCTGATGAAGTTTTTTGTGTTCTTCTTAGCAGTAAACAGAACATTTTTAGGGGGATGAGTTTCCTAATCTGGACCAGTGGTTTCGAATCGGTAACAGAATTGCGGGTGTCCGAGGAAGTTACTGCTGTACCTGGTGGATGGAGAAAATTCTCGGAGGGTGTGTGAACCCTCTTAGAGCACAACCCCCCCGGCCTGTGACCTCGAAAGCCGGGACAACTTTGAACTGCACACTTATTAGACTTGATTCAGAAACCCCTATCTCACTCAAAACAGAACAGATTTTTTCCAACTTTGTATGTGTGTATATGTACCACAGACACAAAATAACACCCCAAATCCCAGAAATCGATTTTTCATAATATGGGATTTTTAAGGTTTATTTGACTGCTATCTCTGCCTGCCATATTGATTTTCAGGGGAACACCGTGGGGCATCATCCATTGGTGGGCAGGTTTGGGAGGGGAGCCTGTTGCAGGCTCCCTTTTAGTAAACCTCTGGTTCCATTATGGGACCTTCCTCTGGTTTTGGAAGCTCTGGTTGATCCACCCTTTGAGCCATTAGAAAACGTGGATCACAAATTTTAGACTCTGAAGACTGTCCTCCTCTAGTCTCAATCAAATGTGTTGTGAGCTACACGCCCTATCTGTGCACTTTTTATGTGTTCAGTTGTCTGCAGGCATAGATATAGAGTAATTCTGCTTCCCAATCCTGCTTTTACACTGAGGGTGCTGGGAGCCTGCACTCCAATAGATTTGGTGTTGTTTGCTCCCCCACCTTTTGTGTCAGAAGGACAACAGCCCCTGCATCCCCTGAGTCCAGTACGGGCCCTGCACGTTTATATAGACAAGACCTGGGATTTAAGGAAGGATAATCAACTTCTCGTGTCCTGGGCCTCAAATAATTTGGGAAATCCTGTTTCGAGGCAGATACTTTCTCACTCGATTGTGGGCGCAATTGCTCTGGAATATAGGTTTACATACCCATTTTATGAGAGGTCTGTCTACTTCATGGGCTCTTTCTAGAGATGTGCCTATTGGGGAGATATGTGAGGCAGTGAGCTGGGCTTCTCCCCACACTTTTGCTCAGTTCTACAGTCTTGATGTTACGGCACCACTTCTAGCTCATTAAGGGCCTGATTTATCAACATTCCAAGTAAAGAGTGCAAAATTGCGTGCGCCGCAAATGTTTTGATGACTGATTGCGCAACTGGTGCAAAGGCAATATTCAAATGAGGAGTTTGAGGGTCCTCTTCTCTAGCGGGTGCAAGAAAGGCGCAAACTTAAAATGAAATTCGAGCAATTGGAGCTTCAAATATGAGCGGAAGATGCAAAAAATATATTGCTGAGCCGTGGCAAAGACATCTTCAGGCTTCGCTCTGTGATGTTGTGTTACATACAGCAAACAACAATGCAGGGCACCTTGGCTGATGTGTAAAGTTGCCTTCCAGCATGGACGCGGTCCAAACACTGACACCTGCTTTTCAGGATGCGGTGCGCTCCACAATCTTTCCAGTGTGTATGTGGGCCAGATATCATTGTTCCTCCTCAGCAGTCGGGTTGAACGTAGGTGGAGGGGGTAAAGGGGGTCTGCACCACCTTAAAAATAGATCAGGAGCTGCTATTAGATCCATAAATGTGTGGAATGATATTTACAGCACGAATAACGTCACACACGCTCCCAAGAGCCATCCATGTCCATATTTACCATCTCTCAACCTCGTAAAGGAGAACAGGTATCATTGTGGATTAAATATGTTGTTAACATACAAGACATTCACAAATTTTCTGAAATGTAAACAAGTTTTAGAGTAAGCTAGCATGTTGATGCTAGCACTTGCTATCCAGGTGATATGAAGTGATTGATTTTGTGTTTTATCTTATGATTTATGACTTTTTTCAGTATGTCTGTGGTTAACTGTGAATACATAGTCCATCAGTTGTGATAATTGAGTCCAGCTGTAAGTACTACGTAAGTTCTACGTTAACACTAAACTTTGTTTCTAATATAACTGATAAAACGCACTTATGTTTCCACCCACTGACTCTGGCCTTTTCCCCACCTCAGGACAGCATGAGTTCCAGTTATAAAGATCCTATGTTCCTGCAGAAAGCTCAGTCTGCACCTACTCAATAAATCTTTTACATTTCAGAACAGTCTCCACTCCTTGTTCTTTGCACTTTCGAGTGTTTTTCGCGCCTGAAACATTACAAGATAATTTCCTTTTCAACATTACAGAAGATAAGATGGTAAAAGTGTCTGTTGGTCGCATGGAAAAGGGAAAATAGCAATTAAACTGTAAGAACCTGGTAACACCATGGAAACAAACCAGACTTCCTTTTACAGTCCAGTTTCTGCTTACTTACTAAGGAAAATGTTACGTTTTACTTAGCAACATTGCAGAAGATAAGATGGTAAAAGTGTCTATTGATCATATGGAAAAAGCAACAATTTATTAGCAATTATATGGTAAGAACCTAGTAACACCATGGAAAAAACACAGACTTCATTTTACAGTCCAGTTTCAGATTACTTACTAAGTAAATATTAAGAACACCTGCACATACAGTATAGGATCCTACAGGAAAACTGTTCCTGCAGGGGTAGGGGGTTGTTACAGGTAAGTCCAAGGTAAATGCTTTCGAAAACTCTGAAGGACATGAAAGAAAAGGTAATTCATTGGAAGGTAATATTTTAATTTTAGTTATTACAAATCTAAACTGGTTACAACCTATTTGAGTTGGTGGGTAATAGTGGAGGTTCATCCAGCAGTACTTCCTCGGTATTTACCTAGTTATTACATGTGGTAATTACCCCATATATGCTATAATTTACCATATAAGTACCAGGTAATTTCTTAGTAATTAGGGGATTGTAAAAGGAAGCGTTACAGAACAGAACAGAATAGAATAATCCTATAATTGTCCCACAAGGGGATATTTGGTCGTAACAGCAGCAGCATACACTCACCGGCCACTTTATTAGGTACACCATGCTAGTAACAGGTTGGACCCCCTTTTGCCTTCAGAACTGCCTCAATTCTTCGTGGCATAGATTCAACAAAGGTGCTGGAAGCATTCCTCAGAGAGTTTGGTCCATATTGACATGATGGCATCACACAGTTGGTGCAGATTTGTCGGCTGCACATCCATGATGCGAATCTCTCGTTCCACCACATCCCAAAGATGCTCTATTGGATTGAGATCTGGTGACTGTGGAGGCCATTTGAGTACAGTGAACTCATTGTCATGTTCAAGAAACCAGTCCGAGATGATTCCAGCTTTATGACATGGCGCATTATCCTGCTGAAAGTAGACATCAGAAGTTGGGTACATTGTGGTCATAAAGGGATGGACATGGTCAGCAACAATACTCAGGTAGGCTGTGGCGTTGTAACGATGCTCAATTGGTACCAAGGGGCCCAAAGAGTGCCAAGAAAATATTCCCCACACCATTACACCACCACCACCAGCCTGAACCGTTGATACAAGGCAGGATGGATCCATGCTTTCATGTTGTTGACGCCAAATTCTGACCCTACCATCCGAATGTCGCAGCAGAAATCGAGACTCATCAGACCAGGCAACGTTTTTCCAATCTTCTATTGTCCAATTTTGATGAGCTTGTGCAAATTGTAGCCTCAGTTTCCTGTTCTTAGCTCAAAGGAGTGGCACCCGGCGTGGTCTTCTGCTGCTGTAGCCCATCTGCCTCAAAGTTCGACGTACTGTGCGTTCAGAGATGCTCTTCTGCCTACCTTGGTTATAACGAGTGGTTATTTGAGTCACTGTTGCCTTTCTATCAGCTTGAACCAGTCTGGCCATTCTCCTCTGACCTCTGGCATCAACAAGGCATTTCCGCCCACAGAACTGCCGCTCACTGGATATTTTTTCTTTTTCGGACCATTCTCTGTAAACCCTAGAGATGGTTGTGCGTGAAAATCCCAGTAGATCAGCAGTTTCTGAAATACTCAGACCAGCCATTCTGGCACCAACAACCATGCCACGTTCAAAGTCACTCAAATCACCTTTCTTCCCCATACTGATTCTTTGGTTTGCACTGCAGGAGATTGTCTTGACCATGTGTACATGCCTAAATGCACTGAGTTGCCGCCATGTGATTGGCTGATTAGAAATTAAGTGTTAACGAGCAGTTGGACAGGTGTACCTAATAAAGTGGCCGGTGAGTGTATATACAAACTGTTACGTGTTACGTTACAAACAGATATAAAAACTGGTCAGGTCACAGAACATAACAGAACCACACACAATGTTAAAGAGGCCCTTTCATACAAATTTCAGGACTTGTTATTTCTTAAGTATTAACCCGTAATATGAAACATTTTATATCTAAAAAACTTTAGTAAACACTGATTAACAGACCTTTCAATCTGTCTGCATTTAAATTCGTCTGGTTCTGGCTTATTCCGTCAGACTTGGGGCAGCAGCTCGTTCATATTCATTATTCAAATTTGGCTCAGATTGGCTTACAAACTAGCCTATCTGAGCAAGGTATACTGTTTCCTGCCCTGTTGCGCATGGCAAAATAAGACATTCTCTCTCCCTGTTTGCTACGTCTTGTGTTACAGCTTTTAGCCAGCAGCATGCTAGGTGTGGTTTCAACTGCGGGAGCTGCCAAATACTAACAAACAAAGGAGCTGTGAAGAAACAAGTTCAGGCCGTTCGAACTCGGGTGTTATTGCCACCTGTGTAGTTTGAGAGATTAAAACTGAAAGAGAAGTTGTTGAACTGTTTTCACACCCAATATGAAGGTAAGAACAACAAGAGTTAAAATTATTCAACAGACATCTCAGAAAAAACATTTTTAATGGAAGGGCCTCTTTAAAGATATAACACCAACCGTTAGTTTTCAACAGCTCCCACAGTTAAAACCACGCCTAACATGCTGCTCACTAAAATGCTGTAGCATAACATAGCAAACAGAAAGACACGACATCTAACATTGCCATGCACAGCGGGGCATTAAACATTATTCTTTGCACTCAAAGGCTAGTTTGTTAGCCAATCAGACTCCAGCAAATTCGAACAATGAATATGAACAAGCTGCTGATGAAGAAGCCGAAGCAGCCTGACGGAAGGAGCGGGAACCACCCGAATTTTAACGCAGACAGATTGAAAGTTCTGTTAATAAGTGTTTCCTGACGTTTTTTAGATATAAAATGTAATTATTGGTTAATACTTAAGAAATAACCACAAGTCCTGTAATGTGTATGAAATGGCCTCTTTAACAAAAGAAAAGAAAAAAAAACATTATGTGCCATAGGTATAAAATAGAGTACTGTACAGTGTTTAAAGTAATTAGAATATGTAAAAAAATTGAAAAGTACAAATTGTGCATTGAACTGTGTATGAAAAAATAAACATGCACAGTGGTGTGAAAAACTAACTCTCACATAAACAAGGGATGCAATACTCCCACTAGAGCCATCAAAAAGCTCAGACCCCAGTCGGCTAAGGCAGAAGGCCGCCCATCCTGAGTTGGGTTCTGCTAGAGGTTTCTTCTTGTTAAAAGGGAGGCGTTACTTTCCACTGTCGCCAATCGTGCTTGCACAGGATGGGGGATTGTGCTGAACTAACAATTCAGCCCAATCAGCTGGTTCCTTAGATAGGAAGTGTTTTATTATTAATTGGTTGATTTTTCTGTGAAGTGCCTTGAAATGACTTTGTCATGAAATGAAATGAAAAATGAAATGAAAAATACTTTATTTATCCTAGAAGGGAAATTCAACGTTGTAGTAGTTCTGTTCTTGTTGTGGAGGCTAATGGCTGCAGGCAGGAATGATCTTTTGTATCTTTCGGTCTTGCATCAGACCTGAAGAAGCCTCTCACTGAACACACTCTGTTGTTTGATCACTGTGTCGTGCAGAGGGTGAGAAGAGTCCTTCATCATCTTCATCAGCTTGTCCAGCATTCTTTTTTGTACAATCAGCTCCAGCGGCTCCAGAGATACTCCCAGCACAGATCCAGCTTTCCTGATCAGTTTGTTGATTCTCTTCAAATCTCTGGTTCTGATGCTGCTGCACCAGCAGATGGCTGCAAAGCTGATTGCACTATCCACAACAGACCTATAGAAGATTTGCAACATCTTGGTGCAGACATTAAAAGATCTCAGCTTCCTTAAGAAGTAGAGTCTGCTCTGACCTTTCTCATAGATGTATTCTGTGTTGCATTTCCACTCTAGTCTGTTGTCCAGCTGAACTTCAAGGTACTTGTATTCCTTCACCACCTCTACCTCCTCTCCTAGGATGGAAATACTGCTGTGTTGATTCTTTCTCCTCCTGAAGTCAACAATCATCTCCTTAGTTTTGCTGGTATTTAAAACGAGATGATTGTTACCGCACCATTTCACAAACTGACTGACCAGTTCTCTATACTCAGCTTCTTGTCCCTCACTAATGCACCCAACAACTGCAGAGTCATCAGAGTATTTCTGCAGATGACAGGACTCAGAGTTGTACTGGAAGTCAGAGGTGTACATCGTGAAGAGAAATGGTGAGAGTACAGTTCATTGTGGCGCTCCAGTGCTGCTGACCTCCATCTCAGACACACAACCTTTCAGTCTCACAAACTGTGGTCTGTTTGTGAGGTAGCCATAAATCCAGGAGGTTGTGGAGGAATCCACCTGGAATTTATGGAGCTTCTCACATAACAAAGCAGGCTGAATTGTGTTAAAAGCCCTTGAGAAGTCAAAGAACATGACCCTCAAAGTGCTGCCTGATTGGTCCAGATGAGAGTGTGCTCTGTGAAGCAGGTAGATGATGGCATCTTCAACCCCAAGCCCATTACGGTATGCAAACTGTAATGGGTCCTGAAAGGTGCTGACTTGCTTGTTGAGGTGAGCCAGTAAGAGTCTCTTCAGGACTTTCATGACGTGAGATGTCAGGGCAACTGGTCTGTAGTCGTTTGGTTCAGCTGGTTGTGGTTTTTTAGGTACTGGAACAAGGCAGGATGTTTACCACAGCACAGGAACTGTTTTCTGTCTTAGACTGGTGTTGAAGAGGTGCTAGAGAACTGGACATAGTTGCATTGAGCAGGTCTTGAGATCTCTTGGACTGACACCATCTGGACCTGCAGCCTTGTTCTGGTTCAGTTTCTCTAGTTGTTTCTTGACCTGGTTGCAGGTCACAGACAGAGTGGAGGTGGAGGCAGAGGAGGTCTTTGGGTGCTCTGAGGTGGAGGAAGATGATGCAGTGTTCTGGTCCATGACTGAGCTGCAGGGTGACGGAGTGGAGGTGTGACAGGAAAGCTGTGGGCTCATGGAGGGTGTGTGGTCTGTGGGGCTGGAGGCAGGGGGGGAACTGAACCTGTTGAAGAACATTTTCAGTTCATTAGCTCTGTCCAGACCTCCATCAGTCTGGTTCCCCTTTACCTTGAAGCCGGTGATCTTCTTCATTCCAGACCACACATCCCTCACGTTGTTCTGCTGGAGCTGACTCTCTAGCTTCTTCCTGTAGTCCTCCTTGCACTTCCTGGTTTGTGCTTTAATTTGTTTTTGTGTTGTCTTTAATAACTCCCTGTCACCATCCCTGAAGGCTTTCTTTTTGATGTTCACTAGCTTTTTCAGGTCTCTGGTGATCCAGGGTTTGTTATTGGGGTAGCACCTCACAGTTCTTGTTGGTACGATGCTGTCCACACAGAAGTTTATATAATCTGTCACACACTCAGTCATGGTGTTGATGTTGTCTCCATGAGGTTCACAGAGGACATTCCAGTCCGTAGCCTCGAAGCAACTTTTCAGAGCACCTTCTGCATCATTAGACCAGGTTTTGATGGTTTTTGTGATCACTGGTTGCTGCTGAACGATGGGCTTGTAGGTGGAGGTGAGAAGAACCAGATTATGGTCAGATCTTCCTAAAGGTGGCAGGGCAGAGGAGCTGTATGCATTTTTAATATTTACATAAAATAAGTCCAACGTCTTATTTTCTCTGGTGGAGCAGCTGACAAACTGTTGGAATGTTGGTAAAGCTGTAGAGAGGGAGACGTTGTTGAAGTCTCCAGAGATCGCCATAACTGAGTTTGGATGCTGTGTTTGTAGCCTTGCAACAACGGAGCTGATGACATCACAGGCAGTTTCTGGAGCTGTACCAGGTACAAGGTACCAGGTACCAGGTCCGTCTGCGCGGACCGTCATAAAGCCGTGTACAGACACGTTACTGTCCGGGATGTGTTAATGCAGCCACGTCTCGGTGAAACACATAAAACTGCATTCTCTGTACTCTCTCTGGGACCTGGTTAGCACCTCGAGCTCGTCCGTTTTGTTAGCTAGCGATCTGACGTTACCCATCACAACAGTTGGAAGAAATGGTTTAAATCTCCACCGCTTTTCTCTCTGCTTCACTCCTGCCCTGCGTCCTCTTCTCTTTCTCTTTAACTCCAGTGGGATTTGCTGTGTTATTTCACTATTAATTTTGATTTGGGAGTTTTGAGTTTTATCAGTTGGTCACGCTGATAAACAAGTCTTCCGTTGCCATGGAGACCCATCACAACAAAATCCAGAAACAGCCAAAAAGAGCCAAAAACATCCAAAAAACTCTCCAGTGCAGCACAACCCTCAAACCGATGCAAAAATCCCCCTTTAAAAAAACTAATTTGACAGCTGAAGTCTGTCAAAAGACGGCTGTAATTTAAAAAAAAAAACACGATAAGACAGAGCTACTACTACAATTTGCTGCCACCTCGCGGCGCATTCTAGAATGAATGAACTGGCGCTTTATAAATAAATAAACTTGAAATAAATAAATGGGCTGGGAGACTCTGTCCATCAGAGATGTTATTCTGGCCAGAATCCCTGTGTTTCCCACCACCTGCACTAGATCCAGGGTGCATCCTAGAACAGAGCTTGCCTTTCTGATCAGTTTATCCAACCTGTCAGTTGTCGATAAACTGCTGCTTTTCTCCACAAAAAAAAAACCCCACCCCTACAGGAGAAGAGGAGGAATGAATGATCCCAGCTTGAAGCCAATCTTTGATGCATGTTTCCATGGCTACCCGCTCTGTCCAAGAGAGATTATTAAGCTGGCTGGAGGGGAGTGGTGAACCAGGGAGAAGGTCTATGGAGCAGTCATAGGGTTTGTGAGGAGGAAGTGAGAGAACCTTCTCCTTATCAAACCTAGAGCTAGGACATGATATTAAAAGGGCATGTTAGAGAGATCAGGTGGAGTGACTTTATAAGCTCACAGTGGTTACCTAAAGTGATGATCTGAATGGACTTACAGTGGGGCAAAAAAGTATTTAGTCAGCCACCAATTGTGTAAGTTCTCCCACTTAAAAAGATCAGAGAGGCCTGTAATTTTCATCATAGGTATACCTCAACTATGAGAGACAAAATGAGGAAAAAAAATCCAGAAAATCACATTGTCTGATTTTTAAAGAATTTATTTGCAAATTATGGTGGAAAATAAGTATTTGGTCAATAACAAAAGTTAATCTCAATACTTTCTTATATAGCCTTTGTTGGCAATGACAGAGGTCAAACGTTTTCTGTAAGTCTTCACAAGGTTTTCACACACTGTTGCTGGTATTCCTCATTCCTCCATGCAGATCTCCTCTAGAGCAGTGATGTTTTGGGGCTGACGCTGGGCAACACGGACTTTCAACTCCCTCCAGAGATTTTCTATGGGGTTGAGATCTGGAGACTGGCTAGGCCACTCCAGGACCTTGAAATGCTTCTTACGAAGCCACTCCTTCGTTGCCCGGGCGGTGTGTTTGGGATCATTGTCATGCTGAAAGACCCAGCCACGTCTCATTTTCAATGCCCTTGCTGATGGAAGGAGGTTTTCACTCAAAATCTTACGATACATGGCCCCATTCATTCTTTCCTTTACACGGATCAGTCGTCCTGGTCCCCTTGCAGAAAAACAGCCCCAAAGCATGATGTTTCCACCCCCATGCTTTACAGTAGGTATGGTGTTCTTTGGATCCAACTCAGCATTCTTTCCCCTCCAAACACGACAAGTTGAGTTTCTACCAAAAAGTTCTATTTTGGTTTCATCTGACCATATGATGTTCTCCCAATCCTCTTCTGGATCATCCAAATGCTCTCTAGCAAACCGCAGACGGGCCTGGACGTGTCCTGTCTTCAGCAGGGGGACACGTGTGGCACTGCAGGATTTGAGTCCCTGGCGGCGTAGTGTGTTACTGATGGTAGCCTTTGTTACTTTGGTCCCAGCTCTCTGCAGGTCATTCACTAGGTCCCTCTGTGTGGTTCTGGGATTTTTGCTCACCGTTCTTGTGATCATTTTGACCCCACGGGGTGAGATCTTGCGTGGAGCCCCAGATCGAGGGAGATTATCAGTGGTCTTGTATGTCTTCCATTTTCTAATAATTGCTCCCACAGTTGATTTCTTCACACCAAGCTGCTTACCTATTTCAGATTCAGTCTTCCCAGCCTGGTGAAGGTCTACAATTTTGTTTCTGGTGTCCTTTGACAGCTCTTTGGTCTTGGCCATAGTGGAGTTTGGAGCGTGACTGTTTGAGGTTGTGGACAGGTGTCTTTTATACTGATAACGAGTTCACACAGGTGCCATTAATACAGGTAACGAGTGGAGGACCGAGGAGCCTCTTAAAGAAGTTACAGGTCTGTGAAAGCCAGAAATCTTACTTGTTTGTAGGTGACCAAATACTTATTTTCCACCATAATTTGCAAATAAATTCTTTAAAAATCAGACAATGTGATTTTCTGGATTTTTTTTCCTCATTTTGTCTCTCATAGTTGAGGTATACCTATGATGAAAATTACAGGCCTCTCTGATCTTTTTAAGTGGGAGAACTTACACAATTGGTGGCTGACTAAATACTTTTTTGCCCCACTGTA
>SSNP01000122.1:637612-665174 GCA_006937955.1 Pachypanchax playfairii | reverse complement strand
TACAGTGGGGCAAAAAAGTATTTAGTCAGCCACCAATTGTGTAAGTTCTCCCACTTAAAAAGATCAGAGAGGCCTGTAATTTTCATCATAGGTATACCTCAACTATGAGAGACAAAATGAGGAAAAAAAATCCAGAAAATCACATTGTCTGATTTTTAAAGAATTTATTTGCAAATTATGGTGGAAAATAAGTATTTGGTCACCTACAAACAAGTAAGATTTCTGGCTTTCACAGACCTGTAACTTCTTTAAGAGGCTCCTCGGTCCTCCACTCGTTACCTGTATTAATGGCACCTGTGTGAACTCGTTATCAGTATAAAAGACACCTGTCCACAACCTCAAACAGTCACGCTCCAAACTCCACTATGGCCAAGACCAAAGAGCTGTCAAAGGACACCAGAAACAAAATTGTAGACCTTCACCAGGCTGGGAAGACTGAATCTGAAATAGGTAAGCAGCTTGGTGTGAAGAAATCAACTGTGGGAGCAATTATTAGAAAATGGAAGACATACAAGACCACTGATAATCTCCCTCGATCTGGGGCTCCACGCAAGATCTCACCCCGTGGGGTCAAAATGATCACAAGAACGGTGAGCAAAAATCCCAGAACCACACAGAGGGACCTAGTGAATGACCTGCAGAGAGCTGGGACCAAAGTAACAAAGGCTACCATCAGTAACACACTACGCCGCCAGGGACTCAAATCCTGCAGTGCCACACGTGTCCCCCTGCTGAAGACAGGACACGTCCAGGCCCGTCTGCGGTTTGCTAGAGAGCATTTGGATGATCCAGAAGAGGATTGGGAGAACATCATATGGTCAGATGAAACCAAAATAGAACTTTTTGGTAGAAACTCAACTTGTCGTGTTTGGAGGGGAAAGAATGCTGAGTTGGATCCAAAGAACACCATACCTACTGTAAAGCATGGGGGTGGAAACATCATGCTTTGGGGCTGTTTTTCTGCAAGGGGACCAGGACGACTGATCCGTGTAAAGGAAAGAATGAATGGGGCCATGTATCGTAAGATTTTGAGTGAAAACCTCCTTCCATCAGCAAGGGCATTGAAAATGAGACGTGGCTGGGTCTTTCAGCATGACAATGATCCCAAACACACCGCCCGGGCAACGAAGGAGTGGCTTCGTAAGAAGCATTTCAAGGTCCTGGAGTGGCCTAGCCAGTCTCCAGATCTCAACCCCATAGAAAATCTCTGGAGGGAGTTGAAAGTCCGTGTTGCCCAGCGTCAGCCCCAAAACATCACTGCTCTAGAGGAGATCTGCATGGAGGAATGAGGAATACCAGCAACAGTGTGTGAAAACCTTGTGAAGACTTACAGAAAACGTTTGACCTCTGTCATTGCCAACAAAGGCTATATAAGAAAGTATTGAGATTAACTTTTGTTATTGACCAAATACTTATTTTCCACCATAATTTGCAAATAAATTCTTTAAAAATCAGACAATGTGATTTTCTGGATTTTTTTTCCTCATTTTGTCTCTCATAGTTGAGGTATACCTATGATGAAAATTACAGGCCTCTCTGATCTTTTTAAGTGGGAGAACTTACACAATTGGTGGCTGACTAAATACTTTTTTGCCCCACTGTATTTTCATGGGTAATGGAGGCGATGTGTTTACCATTACCATCACAGTTACAGGGTAAAGAAGTTTTGCGGGCACTCCACTGATTTGAAGTTCTGTTCGGCACCTGAGTCACTGAAAGGCCGCAGAAAAAAACATGGTGGGACAAGGATACTTCAAGAGGAACTTGCAGTCAAGGGACCACCGGTCTGCTTCACCCAGTTGCCACTGGCTTTTAAACAAAGAAGGCATGAAGAGGCAAAGTGATCAAATTTCCCACAGTAGAAACAGCACTTATTATCAGATTTTCACTGACGGAGACACCTGAGGAGATGGTTGTGCAGATGGAATCCGGGATATGCTCCTTTAGCCATGTCTGAGTAAAACACATGGGGTGTTTCTTAATGTCAAGGAACCTTGCCTACCAAGGCACTGCCTTAATAGGCAAAACGTCTTGCTTACCAATGCAGTGCCTTAGTAGCGTCTTGCCTATGAGGACACTGGAACAGACTTAGCTCACGTGACCGCAGCTGTCCGCTCACACGCACTGTTTACGTCCCGCCCACTGTAGTAGCATAGTAGCGTAGCAGCATTCCTTCAGTCATGGAGCTAGAAATGTTAATAAAAATTAAATAAAAATACATTTGCAAGCGAGTTAATACATTCTAACCACCAAAGCTTCAACTTCAAAGCAACTTCCCAACCGTATAACTGCTTTGAATTTAAAAAAAGATTTTAGATATAAGCCCAATAGCACCGGACTCCCACCCAGAATTTGTTATGTACTTGCTCACTTGCCTCAGAGTTCTGAAAGGACTTCTGCAGATTTATTATTGAACATTGTAGCTGAGTCAGAGGCAGAGTATCGAACGATGGAGCCAGCCGTTTTAATGACATTAAACTTGCAAGCCAGAATGATACAGAGAACAAGCTGCTACCTCTTTAGGCTCGCTAACCGCTAATAATACATCCAACCGGAAACAAGTCCCCCATTCCCCTGGAACACTTCACAGAGGTTTCGTGGGTGAATTATGTAAACTTGTCGCCTTCATGGATTAGTGGAACCACTCACACCAGCCGTTACTTTGGGGGTGGTAGGCGGTAGTACGGTGCAGTTTGACTCCCAGGCTCTCAGCAATTCCATTCCAGATGTCCAATGTAAACTGTCAACCCCTGTCGGAAGACAGGTCTGAAGGTGTCCCAAAACGAGCAATCCAGGTTCCGATGAATGCTTGAGCCACGTCTGCTGCCGATGTCGAGGCGAGAGGAACAACCTCCGGCCAAAGTGTCGTCCTATCCACCATGTAGCTGAATCTGTGCGAAGGAGGGAGTGGCCCTACCAGGTCGACGTTAACATGGTCAAACGTCCTCTCAGGAACCAGTGGTGCGTATGGCCAGTATTTCGGTTCACCTTTGCACACTGACAGGGCACACATGAGTTGACACACGCCTTCACATCCTTTTTTAGCCCTTTCCAGATGAACATTTGGTTTATCAGTTTAGTGGACACCTTCCTGCCAGGGTGTGAAAGGCTGTGCACCACATCAAAAATGGTTTGCCGCCAACTTGCTAGGACCGGTGGCCTGGGAAGTCCTGTAGGGAGGTCACACCACAACCTGCTCCCGAATCCCCAACTGCAACTATTTCAGGGTACAGACCCGTGTCAGAGCTCCTGAGCACCTGGATCTCCGGAGCCGTGGCTTGGTCGGAACCCATGCTGGAGAAGTCAAGGCCAAGCTGCACTGTTCCGACAGTGGCCCTGGAAAGATAATCCATGACCACGTTGGACTTCCCGGAGATGTGTCTGATGTCCGTGGTGTACTCTGAGATGAAGAACAATTGACGTTGTTGGCGTGCAGACCACGGTTCGGCCACTTTGGACATGGAGAAGATGAGGGGTTTATGATCCACAAACACCGCAAACACACGACCTTCCAGGGTTAAGCGGAAATGGCGTATAGCTAGCTTTTCCTTTGCTGTCTTTGTCGAACTGGGTAGTGTAGGGGAAGATAGACAGGACAAAGTCAGGGCTGGAATGTCTTCGCATGCTTCTCCTGTACAGAAACAAGTATTCCAGTGACTTCATGCTGCATTAGCAACGACTAGCAGTGACTAGTATGGCTGAGTCTCTACTGATGGCGTTATCCAAACTCTTTTAACCATTTCCTAACTGTCTTAACCGTATCCTCAGTGTTTTAAACCGATCCTAAACTCTGTTAACCAGCGATACTTTTAAGCTCAAGTTGTGCTTACCTGATATGAAGTGGTCAATGCAGATCGATGCATTTTTGATTATCTGCTTGTTCCAGTCACTTCTTCTGATGGCTTGCAACCAAAGACGTCTTCTGTTTGCCTTGAAAGGGGTCCGAGTTGATGGAATTATGTAAAACTTGCGAGTTTTGTTGTTTTATCATAACATGCTCTCTGGCTAGAACATGCGCAGAAGAGCGGAATGTGACGTGGGCTGATAAGGGGTCTATACAAACTGTTTTTATTCTACCCTTTTATTCTTTCATGTTGAGTTTTTACAATATTATACATGATAATAACTTTATTATTGCTACAAACCTAGAGGTTAAGACTTAATGTTAATCCTTATGTCTGATCATGACCTGAATGCATGACCTGGTTAAGCAGATTCCATATATCTTGCTAAGAACGAATGGTTCTGGCTTATCTCCTGCACATGGAGCAAATAAAAAGGCACTGCACAAGAAAGACGTCAGAGATATACCGATCACACAGCTGGTGGTACGTCTCTCCTCTGCAGAGCTAAAAATTCACTTCCTTGTCTGTGTGTTCATTTCGCCTCACTTTAATAACTTAGAAAAATTCTAACAAGTGTATACTTCCCGTTATGTAATAAAGTTCTTTATTAAAAAAAGGTTGGACCTGGAGGGATGTCATGACGTCACACTAGCTATCACCATTGAACTCAGTCTTCTTCAGCCACCTTATTCACCTCAGTCACTTTTTTAGCTTGATCACCGATTTATATTGTTACTGAAATAAATTATTATTTATACTACCATTTATATTAGGTATTTTACCTGCTTTGTGCCTGATTGCCATGTGTAAACACTGTCTCTCAATTTATCTGTCTGAGGGCTGCTTCATCATCAGTCGGCAGGGGCAGGTGCTTGGCAGTGCTGCCTTCCTTCTCCTAAGTGTGCAGATTTATATACTTCCCTTTCCATCATGTGCAGGGAAAAACAAAACTTTGATTCTCTATATATGTCTTGTTTGTGTGGTAGAACTGACAATAAAGGGCAGTTTGACTTCTGCTTTTTGGGGCGGAAGTGCTGCCTGTAAAGCTGCCTGTTAACGGAACTCAGCTCAATTTCACTGACTCTCAGCAGCCATGAGACTTCTAATCATCGTTCTGCCATTTCTTCAGGGTATGTAAGATACTTTTAGGTTTTCTGTAGAATAAAATTATACATTATTGGATATCAACTTTTAAATATTTGTTAAAATATGTAAAACAATAATTCACACCTAAGCAGATACGTGACTTATGATGGCTGAAAGGTGTACTTTTATTAGGATATTAATAAGCTGAAAATAGGTTCTTTATTACAGTAATATATTGCTAATTTTGATAGAAGGAATCCAAGTATGGTATGGAACTTATTTTTAACATTACTGACCACACAAAGCGAAGCAGGAAGTTTCATAATGCTACCGCCACTTGTTCTTCTACACACTACACCCAAGAAAATTGAGTGTTTGGTTTACTCAGAGGGTCTGATGGCACATCAGCCTGGCAGCCTTGCCAGGCTTGCAGTTTATGTGCCAGGGCAGCTGTAGCTACAATATGTTTTGTAGTTTATCACCACCAAACGTGTAATGAATGGGTGAATGATAAATTGTAGTGTGAAGTGTTTGTGTAGTTTGACTCAAAAAGCACTATACAAGTACACCCATTTACCATTCATATTTTGGACTAAAAAATAAATTAAAAAGTTGAAATTACTATCAAATGTTTCAGTTTCGTAATATACTAATTCTGGTTCCTTTTTTTTAAAAATGTCTGTCAATGTGTGGCCAATGTTTATGTTTTTTCTTGAAATTATAACTTGATGCAGGAGTTTGAGAACAGAAAACAGCAGCAGCAAATGTAAAAGTGTTCAGGAATGCAAACCTTGGATTGCGTAATGAAAGGGAAGTCCCATAAAGATAAAGCACATCAATGCCACATGTGAAATTGACAGCTGACATGTGCAAAGCCCATGCCCCACATAAGTTTCCTGTGGATATTTTTCCTTTTCTCACATGAACAGTGTGGTTGCTTGTTTTTCCAAATGGATAAAATTAAACTAGAAAAGTTCCTGAAGAAACTTTGAGAGGGATTGCCACTGTGTGTGGGATTGAAACCCTCAGCCAATTAGAAAGATGCAATTTCTGATACTAAGCAGGTATGACAGCTGCTGCAATCAAGATGACAGAGCTGAAAGAGTCAAATCAATCTGGAAGTTTTAGGAAAAATGTGACAATTTCAAAGATTTTTCCATAGGGTTACAATAGGGGTTAGGGGTTTATTAAGGTTGCTTATATGTTTTATAGACCAATGTCTAGTGACCAGAGATAAGGTGGAAAAACATTCATTTGTCAAAGTCTGTTTACACAATAATCTCTCAAAAAGTATCCATTTTAAGGATATTCTGAGCCTTTTTAACATAGGATTTGAATCGGGGGATGTGGTTTTGAGGTTATTCTTTTGCCATGATAACCCAAAATGCTTCAGAACCATGATAGAGCACCTCCGGTTAACACCCCAGTCAATTTGATGAGTCATATGTGCGATTATGTCTGACAGATGGTGCTGTAGGGCTTTTTGAGTGGTGTTTCTGGTTAGCTGCATTACTATGGTAACCCCAAATTTCATGTAGACATCAGAGTTCACTTTTCCTTTTCCAAACTGATCGATTTGATGTGTCACACGTCATCACAGGTGGTACTGTCTGTTCGGTATGTAAAACCGGTGCTTCTCATGGTGAACGGCGTCACTACGACCATGCTGAACAATTTGATGTAGGAATCGTCTAGATCCGTTGCTCGGTTCGGGCCGCATTAACATCCGTGGAAGAATAATAAATAAATCTTTCGATTAAGAAGCCCATTTAGAGATATACAGCAATAGAGTTGAGGAATGAATTTACATAGGAATCCATTCATTATGGTAATCCCTAACTAGAAAATTACTGAATAAACTTTAAGGGGCCCTGCCAGTGTGTGCATGAGTGAGAAACCCTCAACCAATCTGAAAGCTTATTTTTCATGTCACAAAGCAGGTGTTAAATTCTGTTACCATAGTAACCCAAAATTTCATGTACATGTGTTAGTACACTTGTACTAATCAAACCGATTGATTTGATGTGTGACATGTTGTCATAGGTCCTACTGTCTGTCCTGTGTGCTCAACTTAAGCATTTTATGGTTAATGGCATTAATGGCGTTACCATTTGTAAGTTATATTTTTAAAGAGGCCCTTCCATTAAAAACTGTTTTTCTGAGGTTGAATATTTTAGCTCTACAGGTGTTCTTACCTTCATAGTGGGTGTGAAAACAGGTCAACAACTTCTCTTTCAGTTTTTATCTCTCAGTTGGTGATAACACCAGAGTTCGAACGGGCTGTATCGGCCTGTAAGACGGGCCCTTTTATAATTGACATTGAGCTTTATGACGTGCAAATTTACAAGTTAATCACCAATATTGCATCCAAGTGCATTGTGGATAAAACTCGTCATCTAAGGGCCCAGTCATTTGCTCTTCCCGGTTCTGATTTGTTCCGCTAATATCTAAAGTAGATAAAGCACAGGAATAAAAAGAGGACATAAAAATCATCAAGGTCAATATGAAATGAAATGAAAATGAAAAATACTTTATTTATCCCAGAAGGGAAATTCAAGGAGACATGAGAACAGCTTGACCTTCACTCTCCAGGCTGCCGGTATACCCAGCGCACTTCGATCAGGCCAGCAAGATCACACAGGAGAATACATACAAATACATACATACATATACATAAGCACGCATCAGCCTGTGTGTTAGGAAAAAAAAAGATGAATAACACCACGTAAGGTCAGAGGGAGGAGAAAAAAAGGTTCCCTACACCCAGTGCCCCATCAAGAGGGGGCGCTTGATATAAGCAATAAAAACCTCCAGCGGGGGGGGGATGTTCACGAGACATGTTGAGAACTTTCTTGAGGATGTGAATGTAATCAGTGTATGTGGTTGTGTGCAGAGAGTTATCAAGGACACCGTCTCTGGGACAACGCAGATGTTATGTCTTCCACAGTCTTTGGCGCCCGGTGGACACGGATAAGGAGGGGGGGGTGTGTGTCTCGGTGCTTACTGTTCCAGGAGGAATTCAGTGTTTTGGCCGAAATGAGATAACAGAGATTAAGTCGAAGCTGAAGAATTGCAACAGCTTCTCATTGTCCATATGGTGCACTATTGTGGAAAAAAGTCCGAATAATCCGAATTAGGGCCAAATTGCATAGTACCAATAATCAATCAATCACTTCTCCACTCTGAGCCGAAACTGCAACTTCTCCAAGGTGGCACCAATCCTTCCAGTGAGATCCAGCAGCGCGCCCAGTTTACGATTCAGCTCCAGCACCCCGTCAGCCAGCTTGCTGTCTCGAACCTGGCATTCCCTGTCCCGTTCGAGAATCACAGCCAGCTGGTCGCGGTACTGCTCCGAGACCGCATCCAGTTTGCGATCCTGATCTCCGAATCTTTTAGTCCAAGTGTTGCCAGATCCAGCCCATAACATCCATAACTTTAGAATTTGTAGATACATCAGGTAACCACCAGCGCCGATCAGCAGGTACCCCACGATCAATAATCCAAATATGTAGACATCCTCCACGTCTTCGACAGCCAGAACAGACAGGCATACCATCTTCCACTCGCCCCAGGAATCCATGGTAAACCCAGCCGGGAGGGTCGACTCCGGGCATGACGGCTCCCCCTTTTTCAGCCTTAAGTTTGAGAAAACTTTGTCCAATGCGTTGAGTGACCACGAAACCAGATCCATTTTCTAATTTTCAATTTGCAGCAGCCAGTACAGAGAAACACAGAGACGATACGAGAAGCAGGAACAGTGGGGGAGGACAAAGATAAGGGAGCAGCTGGAAAGCGTCTGTTCACAACGAGAGGCGGAAGAAGAGATGAGAATATTATAAAAAAATAAAAGAGAATATTTCCTATATCAGAGGCATACGAATTAACAAAAAACGAGGAGAATTGGTCCAATACAGAGGGAGTGATCACCCGGGACTTGGGCCTCATAGAATGGGTCCAGGGAAGCAGTTGTGCTATGTTGGCAGAAAACAATATAGTGGAATGATCAGACAGACAAACATCATCAGACCAAGTCCAAAGTATGTGATTGTTCAAGAGTAGGAAAGTCAATAAACTAGCATAAGTCAAATGAGTCCATAAGATTCCAAAAATCTGCAACAAGAGGTTTCCCCGGGCAGCAAACATGGATATTAAAGTCTCAGAGGATGAGGACTTGGTCATATTTAGTGCAGAGAACTGATTTGTGAAACTTCAATGAAGGCAGATTTCTGCACTTTTTCTGCATCTGGACCACATTATCTCCATTCAATTTGGTGTAACTGCCCTTTAGACTTTTCATGAATTGGAAGCAAGAAATGGAAACCAACTTCAGCCTTGTTAATGGAAATGGGGTTTAGCATGTTGCTGCACTTCCTAAAATCCACAATCATCTCCTTGAGAGTAATGTTTTTTATACTAGATTTCTTGAATTAGAAATTGATGTTTTTTTTAACAGCCTTAAATAACTCAATCTTTAATAAAATAATTTTTTTTGTTGTTTAAAATGGTTTAAAAAAAGGATTTAAAAAAACATTTGAAATATTAGCTTGCTCTATCAGCTACATAAATTGCTGTGGATAAAGGGCTATTTTTAGTCCAATTATATTTTATTGTTAAAAGGGCTCAAAACTACACCCCTGCATGTTGTTGTGCCACACAAGACACAGTATACATAACCATCTTCCCTTGAACATACTACAACTCATACTTAAAGAGGCCATTTCATACAAATTTCAGGACTTTGTGGTTATGACTTAAGTATTAACCAGTAATATGAAACATTTTATATCTAAAAACATCAGGAAACACTTATTAACAGACATTTAAATCTCTCTGCATTAAAATTCATGTGGTTCCGGCTCCTTCCGTCAGGTTGCTTCAACTGTTTCGGCAGCAGCTCGTTCATATTCATTGTTCGAATTTGCTGGACTCAGATTGGCTAACAAACAAGCCTATGAGAGCAAGGTATACTGTTTCCTGCCCTGCTGCGCATGGCAACGTCAGACGTTGTGTCTTCCTGTTTGCTATGTCTTATGCTACCGCTTTTTAGCCAGCAGCATGCTAGGCGTGATTTCAACTGCGGGAGCTGTCAATACTAATGAACAAAGGAGTTGTGACGAAACAGATACAGGCCGTTCAGACTCGGGTGTTATCGCCACCTGCGTAGTTTGAGAGATTAAAACTGAAAGAGACGTTGTTGACCTGTCTACACACCCACTATGAAGGTAAGAACACCGGTTGAGCTAAAATATTCAACAGAAACCTCAGAAAAAACGTTTTTATTGGAAGGGCCTCTTTAAGGGAAATAGGCTTAAATTTAATTTTGGAAAGAAATAAAAATTACAAACAAATACCCAAAACGATATACAAATAAAATAAAAGACAAAAATAATAAAAAGACAGATAGATAGATTAAAAAATATAAATGCAGCTTTAACAGGCCAGTGTCCTATTTGAGCCGGTCTCTATCCTGGTTAAATGCAGAGTGAAGTGTCAGGAGTGGACTAAAGGAGAAGGTAGACATACAGTATATTGACAGATGAACTGATATGATGATAGCATAGTTTTTTATGCATTTTAGGGGTTTGGGGGATGTGATGATACCCCCAAAATTTTTCAGGTGCACCACTGCACGCCCAGACCTGGGCTAGTGGCTGGTTGAAACCACACTCTAGTTACATTGTACCACTTCCATGCAGTCATTCCACATGATAAATCTACATGAACACAAGTACACACACACACACACACACACACACACACACACACACACACACACACACACACACACACACACACACACACACACACACACATATTTATGTATGTTTATATCAGTGTTGAGAACATTACTTTAAAAAAGAAATGAGTTATAGTTACTCACTAATTGTTTCAAAAAGTTATTGAGTTAGTAACTGAACTCTACAAAAAATTTACTAGTTATCTGAGAAAGTAACTGATTGTGTTACTAAAAAAGTGGTAACACATAAAATAACTTTGACTTTTTTTTAGAAAGACATGAGTAAAAAAAGACAACTGTAAACAAATTTCTATATTGATTGCAAATAAAGAGACAATCAAAGATTTGTCCTGCACTTCAAGTAATATATAAAAAACACGTAAACAATATGTGTAGTGTGTAGTATTTTTTAAAGAAAGTCACAATCTCAGACAACTGGTCTGGTAGACAATCAGAACTTTAAGTATATGCTTAAAAACAGTTAAAAAATATAAAGTGTGCATGTAGAAACTATAGTATATGAAAAAAATAATATACAGTGGCTTGCAAAAGTATTTGTCCCCCTTGAACTTTTCCACATTTTGTCACATTACAGCCACAAACATGAATCAATTTTAAGTTTCAAGTTTCAAGTTTATATATTTATAAAGCGCCAGTTCATGACAAAGTCATTTCAAGGCACTTCACAGAAAAATCAATCAATTAATAATAAAACATTTTCTATCTAAGGAACCAGCCGATTGGGCTGAATTGTTATTTCAGCACAATCCCCCATCCTGAGCAAGCACAACTGGCGACAGTGGAAAGGAACGACTCCCTTTTAACAGGAAGAAACCTCTAGCAGAACCCGGCTCAGGATGGGCGGCCTTCTGCCTTAGCCGACTGGGGTCTGAGCTGACAGGAAAGAGACACAGACAAACACAGATGTATTTAGGCCAGTCGTCATGTCTATGGAAAGATAAACAGAGAAACAGTTAATGGCAGCAGTAACAATCAAAGCAATAACAATTTGATGGTTCTAGTGGGAATATTTCATCCCTTGTTTATGTGAGATACACCCTCCTCAGAGGCAGCCACAGTAAAGAAAGTGTATGTTTTGTTTTATTGGAATTCCACGTGAAAGACCAATACACATGAGAAGTGGAACAAAAATCCTACATGATTCCAAACATTTTTTACAAATACATAACTGAAAAGTGGGGTGTGCGTAATTATTCAGCCCCCTGAGTCAATAATTTGTAGAACCACCTTTTGCTGCAATTACAGCTGCCAGTCTTTTAGGGTATGTCTCTACCAGCTTTGCACATCTAGAGACTGAAATTCTTGCCCATTCTTCTTTGCAAAACAGCTCCAGCTCAGTCAGATTAAATGGACAGCGTTTGTGAACAGCAGTTTTCAGATCTTGCCACAGATTCTTGATAGGATTTAGATCTGGACTTCGACTGGGCCATTCTAACACATGGATATGTTTTGTTTTAAACCATTCCATTGTTGCCCTGGCTATGTTTAGGGTCGTTGACCTGCTGGAAGGTGAACCTCCACCCCAGTCTCAAGTCTTTTGCAGACTCCAAGAGGTTTTCTTCCAAGATTGCCCTGTATTTGGCTCCATCCATCTTCCCATCAACTCTGACTAGCTTCCCTGTCCCTGCTGAAGAGAAGCACCCCCAGAGCATGATACATATTTGACAGTGAGGATGGTGTGTTCAGAGTGATGTGCAGTGTTAGTTTTCCGCCACACATAGCGTTTTGCATTTTGGCCAAAAAGTTCAATTTTGGTCTCATCTGACCACAGCACCTCCTTCCACATGTTTGCTGTGTCCCCGACATGGCTTGTGGCAATCTGCAAACGGGACTTCTTATGGTTTTCTTTTAACAATGGCTTTCTTCTTGCCACTCTTTCATAAAGACCAACTTTGTGCAGTGCACGACTAACAGTTGTCTTATGGACAGATTCCCCCACCTGAGCTGTAGATCTCTGCAGCTCGTCAAGAGTCACCACGGGCCTCTTAGCTGTATTTCTGATCAGCGCTCTCCTTGTTCGGCCTGTGAGTTTAGGTGGACGGCCTTGTCTTGGTAGATTTACAGTTGTGCCATACTCCTTCCATTTCTCAATGATCGCTTGAACAGTGCTCCGTGGAATGTCCAAGGCTTGGGAAATCTTTATGTAGCCTAAGCCTGATTTAAATTTCTCAATATCTTTATCCCTGACCTGTCTGGTGTGTTTTTTGGACTTCATGGTGTTGTTGCTCCCAACATTCTCTTAGACAATCTCTGAGGCCGTCACAGGGCAGCTGTATTTGTACTGACATTAGATTACACACAGGTGTACTCTATTTAGTCATTAGCACTCATCAGGAAATGTCTATGGGCAACTGACTGCACTCAGACCAAAGGGGGCTGAATAATTATGCACACCACACTTTTCAGTTATTAATTTGTAAAAAATATTTGGAATCATGTATGATTTTCATTCCACTTCTCACTTGTACACCACTTTGTATTGGTCTTTCACGTGAAATTCCAATAAAATTGATTCATGTTTGTGGCCGTAATGTGACAAAATGTGGAAAAGTTCAAGGGGGCGAATACTTTTGCAAGCCACTATATATATATTCCTCGAATATGAAATAATGGATCTGGTATCGTGGTCTCTTACACACTGGAAAACTTTTATACTCCAATTGAGGCTCGTGAAGGGGTAGCCACCATTCTCGGACTCGACCCAAGTTCTGTCGGTGGAGGACGTATACACTTGGATTCCTGATTGTGGGAACCTGCTGATTGGAGCTGGCAGTCACCTAACATATTGACACATTTAAAAAAAAATGGAAAGTATGTAACCTTATCTGGCAACACTTGGACTAAAAGCTTGGGGGGTCTGGATCACTTACTGATGTGGTATAGGATCTCACTTGAAGGATGGGTGTCATCATGGAGAAGCTTCAGGTTTGGTTCAGTGTGGAGGAGTTATCAAATCAAAATCAAACTCCCAACATGATACAATTAGTCTGGAAGCCATTCAAAATGTATTTCAAGTATTGTCCTCAAAATAGTCAAACAATGTAAAATGTGCTAGCAGTAAATCTAGCAAATTAAAAAAACTTGAAACCTAAGAAAAATAGTCTGAAAAGCCATGCAATACTGTGTTTAAGTAGTAATAACAGTTTGCAAGAGGGTAAGCACGTGTCCTTTCTGAAGACTTTGACTGGCTACCAAGAAACATGTGACTCTTCCTTAGCCATAATCATAATGTGATGGCCACATCCATGTCCACACAGCAGTAAATGTTGGTAACTCTCATGCACCTTTTTGTTTTAGTTTGTAAGTTGATTTCATTAAATGTATTGGTTAATGATACACTGGTCCTAATTGTAAGTGCACACATTTAGTTGACTACTGTGTTTCACCTATTTTGTTGAAGTTAACTTATGTTTTCTCTTACCGGTGCTGAGAGTTCCTCCACTTCCTGCTTCCTGGGAGAGCTTGGACGGGCAAACAGGGTTGAAGGGCTCAACTCCACTAAATACAGGAGGAGCTAATTTGACCAACCAAACTCCTCCAGGAAGAGGGGATTAATGACTCTCCTTGTTTATTTGCTTTTGAGTTTGGTTACAGATTTAAGTTTGAAGTTATACATTTAGGTTTACATGTTTATGTTATTTAGTTTCATTAACAACTCAACTGTACTGATTAGTT
Source organism: Pachypanchax playfairii (assembly GCA_006937955.1). Taxonomy (NCBI): domain Eukaryota; kingdom Metazoa; phylum Chordata; class Actinopteri; order Cyprinodontiformes; family Aplocheilidae; genus Pachypanchax; species Pachypanchax playfairii. The sequence continues at coordinate 650,810 of SSNP01000122.1, read as the reverse complement.
TGTTTGTTTTGTAGTTAGTAAATGTTTGTCTAGTTACCCCTATCTGTTTCATATGGTCTGATCAGCCAGTGTATATATACCCCTGTGTGTCTTTGTTTGTTAGGTCAGTTATGTTGTTTAGTCAGTTGAGAAGTTAAGTTAACCATTTGTTTGAGTTCCATTTTTGATTAGTTGACCTCTTTTATGAGCTCAAGTTACTTTTATTATACTTTGGGGGAAAGGAAAAATAAAAGAACATCCCCTTTTTGAAGAACCTCTGTGTTTCCTCCACTCATTTAACTCGGTCCATCACANCACTTCTCTTGTAATCCACCCAGCCTCCCCACAATCATGTTTCTGTGCATGTGTGTGTGAGAGAGTGTAGCCAGCAGTGCTTTCACATTACGTAGTTTATTTTACCAATACATAGTAACTTAATTTTGTGTTCACTAACAATAACGGCATTATAATGTTGGAAATTGTAATTAGAATGTTCTGTTACTGAAAATCCAACCAGGTTGCACAATGCTGCTGTATATATATACAGTACATAGAAACACAAACATGTTCTTAAGACATATGGGTGGTGCCTACCTCCCATATCTGTCATGCCTGGAGGTTTGTAGAGAACTCTAATTTGAACCCAGACTTCAGACCAACACACAGGAGTCTTTTGAAAAGTTAAACAGTGTTTAATATATACAATGAATAACAATACAGGGGAATGTGCGAGAGGCAGGAGATCCGGGACTGGAACGGCTTGGGACGAGATCTGGCAGCGGAGGAGAAACAGGTTAGTGGATGATTGATTATGACTTGCACTGAGGTGTTGTATGCGGTGCGTGGGGAACATGCTCACAGAACTGTGTAGGGAGTGCGTGGAGGAGAACTGAGGAACCAGCAGTGGTGTTGGTGAGTTTCCCAGGAGATGATGATGGTGAAAGTAATCCAGAGTCGATGGTAGTTTCCTGGTTTGACGATGAGGCAGGGGTGACAGCGATGTTGACACTCTGACCAGTGCAGGTGCGGGAGATCCGGATAGGACCAGAGACAGACCAGAACCAGGGAGACAGAGACGGTCGTGTCGGACCACGACGGAACCAGAAGCCCTCCGGACGGCGCAGCAGACGGCCAGTGCAAAAGAGGCGCTCAGGACCAGGACCAGGAAGGAGAGGATCAGGTGAGTACTCTAGTTACCAAAGTCGTGCTCAGGCTTTTACTAATCAGGCCACACGTTACCACTGTAAGTGTTGTAACAAACTGGCGTCTATCTCCAGTTCCTCCTCTGCTTAAATACCCAGCCACAGATGGCTGGGTAACGAGCCGCACCTGGAACCACTGATCAGTTGCTGCCACGCCCTAAAATGAGAAGGTTAGTCCATCCAAAACGCAAACACCACACACCAGCTGCGGAGAACCTGACAGTACCCCCCCCCCCCCTTAACGGACACCTCCTGGCGTCCGACCCCAGGAACCAAGGAGACCTGCAGAGAGAAACCCTAAACTAACGGACTGGGCTCAGACGGTGGAAGTGGCAGAGGTGGACTGGACCGGGATGGAGGAGGCGGAAGAGGAGGAATGAGCAGGGATGGAGGAGGTGGAGGCAGAGGATCGTTCAAAGTCAGAGATGAGGGATGGGTCGAGTATGAAAGACCGTGGGACCCAGGAGCGTTCCTTGGGACCATACCCCTCCCAGTCCACGAGGTACTGACATCCATGGCCCCGAGGACAGACTCCCACGATCTGGCGCACAGTGTAGGCAGCGTGACCATCAATAATACATGCAGGAGGAGGAGGATCGTCAGTGCAAAGGGGACTGGTTGGACAGGCTCGATTTGGGACACATGAAATACAGGATGGGTACGGAAGTGAGAGACAGAGAGATCAAGTGACAAGCCTTAGAAAATCTATTACGGTGAGAATGACTGACTTGCCTTGTGATACTGGGAGACCAGTGACGAAATCTAGAGATAGATGGGACCAGGGTCTGGAGGTGATGGAGAGTCGATGGAGGAGACCAGAAGGTGGCTGATGAGAGGACTTGTTCCGGGTGCAAGTGGAGCAGGCGGCAACATAGTCCTGGACGTCCTTATTCAGCGATGGCCACCAGTAGTACTTCCGGAGTAATCCAATAGTCCGACTGACCCCGGGGTGACAGGAGAATTTGGAGGTGTGGCCCCAGCGGATGACCTGGGGTCTGACAGCAGTGCGAACGTAGATCCGGTTAGGCGGTCCACCCCCGGGGTCCGGTTCGCTCTGGAGCGCAGTGTGAACCGCTTCTTCCACCCCCCAGGTGACAGAGGCCACGACGCAGGAGGAGGGCAGGATAGAGGTGGACTGGTCTGGAGGGGGGTCTGGCTGGTAGATGCAGGACAGAGCATCAGGCTTTGTGTTCTTAGATCCAGGTCGATATGATATGGTGAGGTAAAATCTGGAGAAGAACAGGGACCAGCGGAAATGACAGGGGTTGAGTCTCTTGGCGGCTTGAATGTATTTGAGGTTCTTGTGATCAGTCCAGATGAGAACAGGTTTTTCGGTTCCCTCCAGCCAGTGACGCCACTCCTCCAAGGCTAACTTAATAGCGAGAAGCTCTCTGTCACCGATGTTGTAGTTCTGCTGGGTTGGAGTGAACCGTTTAGAAAAGAAGGGGCAGGGCTGAAGTTTGCCATCAGACCCCTTACGTTGTGACAGGACCGCGCCCAGTGGATGATTGATTATGACTTGCACTGAGGTGTTGTCTGCAGTGAGCAGGGAACATGCTCACAGAACTTGCAGTGCAGGGAAGGCAGGGAGTGTGTGGAGGAGGACTGAGGAACCAGCAGTGGTGATGGTGAGTTTCCCAGGAGATGATGATGGTGAAAGTAATCCAGAGTTGATGGTAGTTTCCTGGTTTGACGATGAGGCAGGGGTGACAGCGATGTTGTCACTCTGACCAGTGCAGGTGCGGGAGATCCAGAGAGGACCAGAGACAGACCAGAACCAGGGAGACAGAGACGGTCGTGTCGGACCACGACGGAACCAGAAGCCCTCCGGACGGCGCAGCAGACGGCCAGCGCAAAGGAGGCGCTCAGGACCAGGACCAGGACTAGAAGACGGTAAGGAGAGGATCAGGTAAGTACTCTAGTTACGAAAGTCGTGCTCAGGCTTTTACTAATCAGGCCACACGTTACCACTGTAAGTGTTGTAACAAACTGGCGTCTATCTCCAGTTCCTCTTCTGCTTAAATACCCAGCCACAGAGGGCTGGGTAACGAGCCGCACCTGGAACCACTGATCAGCTGCTGCCATGCCCTGCAATGAGAAGGTTAGTCCATCCAAAATACAAACACCAGACACCAGCTGCTGAAAACTTGACAATATCTTAAAGCTGCTATACTCATTTTGCATAACAAATTAGCTTAACATGTTTTTTTCATGTCCATTAAAAATATTTTAACACAGTATGATAACAATATGTTGTGAACATAAAAAAAAAAACGAAAAAAAAAAATTAAGTGGTTCTTGTGTATTTGTCTAAAAACATTAACCAATCATATTTTTCGGGCTGAATGGAATGTTTGTACATTCTCTCCCGTCATACGGACTTCTGCATTAATTTGGCTACTGGGCTCCAAAAAAACGGACACATTTTTCTTCACAACACCTCTGCTGCAGTGTACGTAAATGGTAAATGTCCTGTATTTGTATAGCGCTTTTCTAGTCATTCAAACCACTCATGGCGCTTTCACACTACAAGGCTTTGCATTCACCCATTCACACAACCCGATATTGTCATGGTTCGAACCAGGTGGGGTTGTTTGCGAGCTCTCAAAGTGACCCAAACTCCAGACACACACAGAGCGAGGAAACAGCGTTCAGAAGTAACAGTGTTTATTATGTACAGTGCTCCAATATATACACAGGTGAATAATAAATGTGCTCGACGAAACTCAGGACGGGCCTGGTGCGGGACAGGAACGGTCCTGGGGTTATGAGAGAGAGAGAGAGGTTAGTGACAGTTGGAGGAACCAGCTGCGGCGTGCGGGGATCGTGCTCGCTTAACTCACGGTTTCGTGTAAGACGTCCGGGTTTGAGGAGAGATCCGAGGATGCTGCCGCAGGGGTGGTGATCCAAGTTGTCGGTGTTTGTGGTGTGAGATCCGGGTCCGGGTGCTGAGTGCGCAGACGTGACTGCGACAGGAGTGACAGCAGAGCGGTGACCGGGAAGGTGTGGACCAGAGGAAGCCAGAGACAGACAGGGAGCCAGAGGGAGAGAGCTGGTCGCGTAGCACCGCAACGGAGCTCTAGTACGTTCCAGGTTTGAGCCAATCCTCACTATGAGCGGTTCGATATCCACGCTGGAGGTTAAGCTGTCGGGAGAGGAGCTCCAGTACAGCAGGCTAAACATAAGGAGAAGAAGGCAGGTTAAATACTGCGGAAAACACTCTGGTAATTTGCTCACTAGCCACTCCGTAGCTGACGCGTGGGAATGTAGGTTTGGATGAAGGAGTGAAGGTAAGTAGGAGCTGTGTGTGTTTGAGTCTGGTAAGCCAGAAGCAGAGCTTTGTATTTGATGCGTGCTGCAACTGGAAGCCAGTGCAGGGAAATGAGCAGCGGAGTGACATGAGCCCTCTTGGGCTGGTTGAAGACCAGACGTGCTGCTGCGTTCTGAATCATCTGCAGAGGTTTAACCGAGGACGCCGGAAGACTGGCCAGCAAAGAGTTGCAGTAGTCGATGCGGGACAAGACCAGGGCCTGGACCAGAGTCTGTGTGGTGTGGTCTGTCAGGAAGGCTCTGATTTTCCTGATGTTGTAAAGAGCGAATCGACATGAGCGAGCTACGGAGTTAACCTGCTCCTTGAAGGACAGCAGGTTGTCAAGCATGACACCAAGGTTTCTGGCGGAGGTTTTGGGGAACAGCGTGATGGAGTCAAGCTGCACGCTTATCTGAGAAGGTAAGGAGTTACTGGCAGGACAGACAATGAGGTCAGTTTTGGACAGATTAAGCTGAAGGTGGCGATCCCTCATCCACGCCGAGATATCTGAGAGGCAGGCAGATATCCGCACTGAGACTGAGGTATCGTCTGGAGGGAAGGAGAGGAGGAGCTGAGTGTCGTCAGCATAGCAATGGTAGGAGAAGCCATGGGAGCGAATGATCTCGCCTAATGAGGTGGTGTATAAAGAGAAGAGGAGAGGACCAAGGACCGAGCCCTGCGGGACACCCGTTGCCAGCTCATGCAGACTGGACATATGTCCATGCCACGAGACTCTGAAAGATCTTTCCGCAAGGTACGAGGTGAACCACGAGAGGACCGGCCCCGAGATGCCAAGCTTAGATAGCATCGAGAGGAGAATGAGGTGGTTGACGGTGTCGAAAGCAGCAGACAGGTAGAGGAGTACGAGTACTGAGGAGAGACCAGCCGATCTGGCAACCCGTAGTGACTCTGCAACTGAGAGAAGAGCGGTTTCAGTGGAATGGCCTGGCTTAAAGCCTGATTGATAAGGATAAAGTAGGTCATTGTCATGGAGGAACTTTGAGACTTGAGTGAAAACGGCTCTCTCTAGGATCTTGGACATGAACGGTAGGAGCGAGACTGGCCGGTAGTTTTCTACCTGGGCCGGGTCAGCAGCGGAGTGACAGTGGCTTGCTTGAAAACTGAAGGAAAGACGCCAGTTTTCATGGAAGAATTTATAATGTGGGTTATTGCAGGTTTGACGGCAGGAAGAATGCTCAGCAGGATATCTGTAGGAATCGGATCCAGAGGACACGTGGTTGGATTACATTCCACTATGAGTCGGGAGACTTCGTCCTCATTCAGTAAGCGGAAGGAGCAGAGTGATTGACCGGAGGAAGGATGGACCAGACTGGGATGGTCAGGCTCGGAAAACTGATTTTTAATGGAGGCGATTTTGTCGGTGAAGTAGGTGGCGAACATGTCTGCAGTCAGCCCGGTGGGTGGCTGAGCAGGTGGAGGACAGAGAAGAGTATTGATTGTCTTGAACAGTTTTCCCATGTTAGGAGCATTTTGGATTTTGTTTTGGTAAAAAGCTATCTTGGCAGCCTTTAAGCAGGATGTGAAGCTAGAGAGCTTTTGCTGGTATTCGGACAAGTCAGAGAGATTTTTGGATTTACGCCATTTCCTTTCAGCTGCTCTCAGACCAGCTCTGTGATCCCTCAGAGTGTCTGTGAGCCACGGACTAGGACGCTGCCGGGCGGCCAGCTTTGACACACTAGGGCAGACTTCGTCCAGAGAAGAAGCTAGTGAGGAGCAGAGCGTCTCTGTTGCGTCATTTACAGGCAGAGTTGAGAGCACCGAGTGGGAAGGGAGGGAGGAGCAGACATGCTCCGATAGCTACGAGGGACTGAGAGATTGAAGGTTTCTACGGTAGGAGACAGTCTTTACTTTTGCGTTAGGTACGTGAGGGATGGAGATGCTGAATTTAATCAGGAAGTGGTCTGAGAGGTGCAGCGGTGTGACTTGCACATTACCTGCAGTGCAGTTTCTGGTTAGTACCAAGTCCAGTGTGTTGCCAGCTCTGTGTGTTGTTCGATATGAATGTTCATGTCGCCCATAACAATTAAAGGGGAGTTATCATCCGGAATGTCGGATAGGATTGTGTCCAGTTCATCCATAAATTGCTCCATGTTGCCTCCCGGAGGGTGGTAAATAACCAAAACATAGGCAGCGACGGGCTTGGAGATTCGTACTGCATGAAATTCGAATGAAGAGCAGGTAGTAGTGGTTTACAAGGAGGAAAATTTCCACATTTTGGAAATCAGGATGCCTGTACCGCCTCCTCGCCCAGCAGGACGAGGAGTGTGTGTGAATTCTGCATCAGAAGAGAGGGCAGCCGGTGTTGCTGTGTTGTCAGGACGAATCCAGGTCTCGGTCAGGGCTAGGACCTGTATATCGGAGAGGTGCGGCAGAGAACTGATGAACTCTGTTTTGTTAACTGCGGACTGACAGTTCCAGAGGCCGAGGGTAACGGAGGATGTGGCAGCCCGACACGCCATGGGCTGGATGAGGCAGTGCGGATTACGTTGTCTATAGAGAGTGCGTCGAGGTCTGACTGGGATGTGTGATTTCCACATGGTGTCTGTGTAGTGGTTTGTACTTACTTTGCTCGGTGGACTCGCTCAGGTAGACTCGCAGGTCTTGACCCTCTGTGGTCTTAACCGATGTGGGACCAAACACGCTGACGCCTCGCTGATGCTCAGTCTAATGTGTCTGGCTATATACCTAACAATCACACAGTTGATTGGCTAAGCTAATTGCAACAGGCTGACACCCGCGTGACCGCCCCAGTATTATGTAACCCGCGTCACCAGTTTCGCCCGGAAGTAAACAGTGACCGAACTCAGCTCACCTGAATTATCTGCTACCTTGCTCTACTGAAATCCCTGCTTGTTGTGCTGTGAACAGCAAGTTACTCGCTTTTAAACGGGATTTTTTTCCCTCAAATTACGTGACCCGCGTCACGACTCCTTTCCCGTATTTCCACCCCAGTATTACGTAACACGCGTCACCAGTTTCGCCCGGAAGTAAACAGTGACCGAACTCAGCTCACCTGAATTATTTGCTACCTTGCTCCACTGAAATCCCTGCTTGTTGTAGAAGGTTATAGCTGTGGGCAAAAAATATTTCCTGTAGCGGTCTGTGCTGCAGCAGATCTGAAGAAGCCTTTGACTGAAGACACTCTGCTGTTGAGTTACTGTTTTATGAAGAGGATGTAACTGTAACTTCTTTCTGTTTAGAAATGATGACAATGTTTGTAATGTGATCCAGTCAGATAAAAAGGTACAGTGTACAGTGAGAGTGATTTGCACAGATCAAAGGAAAATATGCTAATTTTGTTGATAAAAACTGATGGTTTTCTGTATTTTATAGCACAAAAGAGTAGAATTCTGTGCATTCGTGCCACAATGGTCGATTTGTCTTATTTTGTGAATGTTTCCAACGGAATAACGTAAAAATTCATGCAGCTCAGACAAACCAGTGTTAATTACGCACACACGCATTGCAACTTTTCATCTGGTGCACGTTTTATATTTTGACAGTGCATGAGCACCTGTGGACCACTTATATGCACCCCTGGTAATATGTCCCCACCAATGCCAAGAACAAATCTCCTCCCTTGCATGGAACACATACTCAAATCAAAATATATCTAGGATGGAATAGAGCATGTGTCACGGGCTCAGTTAGTTTGGTGACCCACATTGCAGGAACTCAGACACAGACAGTACTCAGGTGCAAAAGTGAAGAGTTTATTTACAAAGCTGTACAGTGTGAGAATGTGCTCGGTGGTCAGGTGCGTCAGGGGATGTCTCAGCACTGTAACAGAAATGTTCGTTAGTTCCAGATCCAAACTAGAAGGTTCAGGTGATCGTGTAATGACTGGTGAGGTTAACTCACGGGATGATGCCGGTAGCTGAACTTGAAGGGAGGGCAGGTCCAGTGCGGTGCTGTGCAGGGAGGTGGTGAGTCCAAGGTCGGGTGAGGAGGCTGGAGGGAGACAGACAGGGTTCCAGGCGATCAGACACTGGACACGAAGAAATCCTCGGAGCACAAGGAGCAGGGTGAATAATCCTGGAGAGAACACGGTTAGTCACACACAAGAAGATCCACGGTCTTCTTCAAAGCACAAAAATCTCAGAAACGTTTCTCGGAATCACAAGGAATAAATCTCAATAAATCTCAAAGTGTTGGCACACGGGAGCTATCATTCAGGTCAACAACCAGGCGAAGAATGAAGGTCTGCCTCTGGCTTAAGTAGCACCCTGCTCCTCATCAGCGCTGATCGCCACCAGGTGTTGTTAATCTGCCTCGCTCTCCAGCGTAGATCCTCACTGCAAAGAGATGACTCACCCGACACAGAACACACAGCACACACAAACACTGAACCTGACAACATGGTAATGAAAAAATGGCATGGGGTGTGACAATACAAAAAACCATATGTATTTTGGGGAACTGAGACCTTTTTTCCTTTTTTGATATTGTGATAAACCTCTGTAAAAAACTCACAGTGATACTGCTTTTTTTTATTTGCTCCTCCAGTGGTGATGGGTACATCACAAGAAGTTTCGGGGTACATTGGTGGTAATGTTACCCTGCATTCTTCTGCCAGCTCATCAATGACATTCTTCAGTATTGAGTGGTCAATATTCTCCAACAACACCTGGATTGCTACATATAGCAGTGGGAATCTAAACACTGATCATTTTGACCGCTACAAAGGCAGACTTACTCTCAACAAAACTACAGGTAAAACAAACTCTGTCTCCTGACATTGTAGAAATAATTGTTAATTTCCTTTAACAATATGAATACAATGTTGTTGGTTCTTCAGGTGACTTGACCATTGATAATCTGACACAAGAAGATGCCATGGAATACACCGTAGATCTCCTCAACAAAGACAATGTGAACAAAGTTAAAAAAATTAAGCTAACAGTGAAACGTAAGCATCCAAACAAGTAAAATTTGAGCTTTACCTCATCACTGGAAAAAAGAAGTGACATTTTTGTAGTTTAGTTCACATTTTCTGTTTTTGATTTGTTTAAACCACTCTGATATTAACTAATTATACTTTTTAGTTCTTTTTTAACATACAGGTACACCATCATTGGAAAAAGAAACTCCAGCCTTGGGTTCCATGTGTCAGAACACCAGAACAATTATCCTATCATTAGTTCTAAAACGATTCAACTTTTACTTTAGTTAGTTTAGTTATACAAAAATACACAAGAGGTTCCATCGAAATTCTTTACCCACCTGTTCATGGTTGTAGGAAGCTGACGCCTATCAGTGAATAGTGAATAGGGCGGCTGTGGCTCAGTGGTTAGAGCGGATAAATGCAAAACCTTGTAGTGTGAAAGTGCTTTGAGTGGTCTGAATGACTAGAAAAGTGCTATACAAATACAGGACATTTACCATTTATCAAGTGGTCTTTGGGTGAGAGGCAGGGCAAAACCTTGGACAGAAAGCTCAGAGAGCTCCAAAACAGGGTTACACAGGGAGTTGCCAATTAACCTTCCTACTCCTTTCAATAGATTAGATTCTTTATTGTCATTGCACAGTACTACAGAGTACGTAATCACAACAACACTGGGGTACCACAGGGGTCACCACAGCAAGTCATTCATCTCCATCTAACCCTGTCCTCAGCATCTTCTCTCACACAGCCAACCTCATGTTCTTCTTCTCTACATCCATAAATCTCCTCTTTGGTCTTCCTCTAGGCCTCCTGCTTGGCAGTTCCCACCTCAGCATCCTTTTCCCAATAAACCTACAAACTGGATTATGTTTACCAAATGCAGCTGCCGGATTGATCTAAATTTAACCCGTGACAGACGGTTTACTACTTTCTCATTATGCTCCAGAGGAACTAGTCCCGAATTAAAACAACGATAAAAAGAAAAACTGTAACAGAAGGATAACTTTTACTTTTGAACTCAGTATAAACATACAATTTTTTTGAAAGAAATGATTTGTAGATGCCCCTGGTTGGAAAAAGATTCATTTTCTAAAGACATTTTGCGGTTGACCTGACGGCCTATAGATGTGAGCGAGGCACTCCTTTACACACACACACTTAAAGTTGGGTCAAAAGTTGACTCATAGTTTAATCGCTGCTAAAGGTGGTTAGACAATCTCTTGGTTCATAGACTAATGAAGAGTAAAGATAACATATTATACACTGATATGTAAAACCTTAGAATTTAAAGAGGGTGGATGTTTTATTTTTTAATGACTGTAAAGTCGTTTTCAGACAGACGTTCCAGAATATTTATGGACAATTTGATCCAGCCTTTAACTGGAGTTGTCTTTTCAGACACACCACTTTTTTCTGTAGCATTGCCTTTCGGCTGCTCACACAGCCAGGAAAGTTGGGGGGTGGGGGGTTGGGGGGTAAAGCTTCGTGCAGCAGGAGTTGCAGCCAGGTGTACCTGTAACTACTCAAAATGCTCTTTTCAGGTCTCATCTGCTCCTCGCTCAGTCATCATTCCTATGTTCCTGTGAGGATCAAAGGCAAATGATCTGAGAAGATCTGGAACTCTTGTCTGGAATGTAGGAATGATGACTGAGGGAGGAGCAGGTAAGACTTCCTTTCTCTTATCCTAGTTCAGGTGAACAGCAGGGCTTGAGGCTAATCAGCCTGATTAGTGGGCCTGATCTGTGACAGAAAAGCTTACAAACATTGTGCCGGGGAAAGTCCGCTCTAGTTACTAGGTCTTTAGCAATAAATGTTCCGAAACAGATTATGCGGTCTAACTCAGGAACGGTGCTTTCAGACTCAAAAGCTAAATGGACGAAGCCGGGAACATTACCGTTTTTCATGGCCTGTCTGAAAGCGGCATAATTGTTACTTGATTGACTTGTTGAAAGTATTTTTTTAATTATTTTTAGAGGAAAAAAATAACAATTTCTATTTTCACCTTTGCAGAACACCTTCAGAAACCAACCATAAAAAAGATCCACAAAAGCACAACAGAAAAGGGCTGTTTTGTTTTGCTCAGTTGTTCTTCTCCAGATAACAATGTAAACATCTCCTGGGAAGTTCAGCCACCTCCATCACATGAATGGGGAGGAACTAAAGGAAGCCCTTCAGAACTTTTTGCATTTTTCAGTACTCAAGACTCTGTGAAATTCACCTGCATCTCTACCAGGCAAAGAGAAATGAACTCAACAGATTTCACACCAAGCTGTAATGGTAATATTTTATCTGTTTTCAGTCATTTAACACAATGCAGTTTAGATGGTGTAGTGAGCTAATGCAGCATCAAGCTGAGCAGATCTACAGTACTAAGTGAAGCATAATAAAACTTTTGTCTTTCTTATGCAAGCTTTAAACTTGTCAACACAAATAGGTACATTAAAAGAATACCCTCATGCAATGCAATTACCATTCAAACCAAAATCCAGTCAAATACTGATTAAAATTCAACTGTATACAACCAGTCAGTAATTTTCTGTGCCTGTTTCAGCAGTCATTGTGTAAGAAGGCAGAATTACACCCTGGACAGTCACTAGTCCATCACAAGATCACATTGACACACGCTCACACCTAGGGCGAATTTAGAATTGTCAATTAACCTCATGTCTAATTTTAATCTGGGAGGAAGTCAGAGTCCCTGGAGAAAACCCACACATGCATGGGGGGAACATGCAAACTTCATGTAGAAACCCATGACTTTCTCACTGCAAGACAACAGTGGTACCCACCATTCCACCATGTGGCATGCATACAATCAATTTAATTAAACTAGAAAATTGCATTTCCTGTGGAAAGTACACAGTGTGAATTGCTGCCAAATTGCTCTGCATGCTGAATGAGTATGCTCGATGGCTGCTGGCTCGAGCTTGCTGAGCCTAAGCTGAGGCTGAGCATGCTGTTTTTCGTGAGCTGCGTCACCACAGTAACCCAAATTTCATGTATACAGTGGGGCAAAAAAGTATTTAGTCAGCCACCAATTGTGTAAGTTCTCCCACTTAAAAAGATCAGAGAGGCCTGTAATTTTCATCATAGGTATACCTCAACTATGAGAGACAAAATGAGGAAAAAAAATCCAGAAAATCACATTGTCTGATTTTTAAAGAATTTATTTGCAAATTATGGTGGAAAATAAGTATTTGGTCAATAACAAAAGTTAATCTCAATACTTTGTTATATAGCCTTTGTTGGCAATGACAGAGGTCAAACGTTTTCTGTAAGTCGTCACAAGGTTTTCACACACTGTTGCTGGTATTTTGGCCCATTCCTCCATGCAGATCTCCTCTAGAGCAGTGATGTTTTGGGGCTGACGCTGGGCAACACGGACTTTCAACTCCCTCCAGAGATTTTCTATGGGGTTGAGATCTGGAGACTGGCTAGGCCACTCCAGGACCTTGAAATGCTTCTTACAAAGCCACTCCTTCGTTGCCCGGGCGGTGTGTTTGGGATCATTGTCATGCTGAAAGACCCAGCCACGTCTCATTTTCAATGCCCTTGCTGATGGAAGGAGGTTTTCACTCAAAATCTTACGATACATGGCCCCATTCATTCTTTCCTTTACACGGATCAGTCGTCCTGGTCCCCTTGCAGAAAAACAGCCCCAAAGCATGATGTTTCCACCCCCATGCTTTACAGTAGGTATGGTGTTCTTTGGATCCAACTCAGCATTCTTTCCCCTCCAAACATGACAAGTTGAGTTTCTACCAAAAAGTTCTATTTTGGTTTCATCTGACCATATGATGT
>SSNP01000122.1:610860-627853 GCA_006937955.1 Pachypanchax playfairii | reverse complement strand
ACATCTGCAGTCAACTGTTGGGGAAGCAGCATCAGAGCAAGTGACATGAAGAGGCTGAACAGATGGATAAGGAGGACTGATTCTGTCCTGGAGACTGAACTGGAGTCTCTTGAGTTGATTGTCCAAAGGAGGAAGAAGAACATGATGGAAAACCCTCATCGTTCTCTTCAGAACACTGTAACTCAAGTGTCTTCAGTCAGAAGATTCTTCATAATCCGCTGCAGCACAGACCGCTACAGGAGATCCTTCCTGTCCACAGCTATAACCCTCTACAGGAGATCCTTCCTGTCCACACCTAGAACCCTCTACAGGAGATCCTTCCTGTCCACACCTAGAACCCTCTAGAGGAGATCCTTCCTGTCCACAGCCAGAACTCTCTATGGCTCCCTGAAAAAGAACTGAGCTACAACAACACTTGAATTTCCCTTCGGGGATTAATAAAGTATTTTTGATTTGATTTGATTTGATAATCCCACATATGACACATCATAATAACTGGGGTGCTCAGCAGAGATGCTCCATCGTTGTTAACTCGTTCAGTGCCAGCCACTCTCAGATTTCATATCCCCCTCATTGCCAGAGATTGCTAGCATTTTTACTGTTTTTTGAAGGACCACAGAATAGGGGGTTCCTCTGGGGTTTCCCATGTGATGAGCAAGTTCTGTGTGGGAACGTTTTCATTAGCAGCTAGCTAATATGGAGCTACATGTTGCTGAAGTAGGGAAGGGCTTCAGGCCACTTTTTCAACTGGAAGACACACCATGGATGATTTTATTGCTTTTTTTATTTTATTGGATAAGTGGGGCTTGCAGCATTGTGTGCTTAACAAGAGCCGCGGGACAACTATGAGTTCTTTGCCACGGACTGAATCGATGACTGAGCTACAAACAGGTAGGAGCTGCAGAATCAGTGTGTAATCAGCGGGGCTGGAGAGCATGATTAGTGTGCTGAACTCATGATATTTTATTGTCCTGCTCGGATCGGGAATCCGAGTGGGTTTGGTGAGGAATATTTGTTGACCTCAGCATAGGAGTGTGCGCGGGGGGGTTAACGAGCCTGGCACCCAGATTGTCATGGCCTCAGGGAGAAGTTTGACCCACATGCAGACTCATACGGACAACAGGTTTAGGTGAAAAGTGAAAACAGGTTTATTTACAATATATATACAGGAGCAGGGAAATTGCAAAGTGCTGGAACTCGAGAGATCTGGTTCTGCGGGAGAGAGGGACAGTTAGTGGGAGTCCAGAGGAGCTACAGATGAATGTGCGCAGGTTGATGAGAGAACTCACGGTGAGGCAGGATGATGAACAGCGCGAGGGGGAGACAGGTGTAGTGAGGCGATGGTGCAGGGTGACCCAAGGAGGTGTGTCGAGTAAGCAGTTGCCAGAGAGCGGACAGGCAGATGGAGGATGCTGGAGCATAGGTTGATGAGGCCAGGGGTGATGCTGCACAGCTAAAACCCATTTTGAGGAGAAAAGATCTTCACTCAGTCATCCATGCGTTTGTGACATCACGCCTTAATTATGCCAACTCTCTGTTATATAGTGCTCCTTCATCCGCAATAGTTCGTCTCCAGTTAGTACAAAATTCTGCTGCACTCTGTTAGGTTAACAACCAGGCAATGAATGATCGTCAGGCCATGGCTTAAGAACGCTGCCTCTCCTCATCAACCCAAATCTCCTCCAGCTGTGCGTAATTTGCCTGCTCCAACTCTCCAGCGTAGATTCTAGATCTAGGAAGATGACTCACTCGACACACAAAACACAGACACACCACCGCAGCTCACAGATCCTGACAGCTTTCAGATGGCTGAAATTCTGTTCCAAGTTCCATATCCCACCTTTAAATTCTTTACTTTATTTTAATTATTGCAATTGTTTAGATTTAAACTTTGTTATTCAAAAATTAAATTGGACTGTGGCCCTGTCCCAATACCTGCACTTGCGCACTTCAAATGCACATTCCCAATGAAGGGCGCAAGTGCGTAGGGTGTCCCGATTCTCCACAGCGGAGAGTAGTGCCCTTGGCTCTACCCCTTTGGAACCCTTGAGGCGCACGTCGCCGAAGCCAGCATTTTTGCAGAAGGGTATTTCCCACAATGCATTGCTGTATTTAAATTTTGATGGAAAAACCATCCAGACCAAAAAAATGTTTTCTCAAGTGTAAAATTCAAATAATCAATATTTTACTTTATTATCTAGATGTGTAATTACAATTGAATGAGTCTCTATTGGAAAGATGTGTCACATATCTGATAAAAAATATAATTAATTAATAACAGTACTGACGTGTATTTTCGGACATGATAAACTAACAGTTTAATCACTTATTCTGTCTTATACACCTCTTGTGTCACTTCCTGTGCTTCATTCTCTTCAAATTAAACGTTTGTTGGCGTTTTAAAATAATTTCTAATATCAAAATACCGCAAACAACGACCGGCACTGCCATCTTGGTTGTCATGGAGAAAAGAACGCTGTGGCATGTAACGCTCCTGTCATAATGCAGCTAATATATGTGCACTGGTTCACTACGCACTTTGAACCCTTATGCGCATTTCATGGAAGACCGTAGGGAGCAGTGCGGGTATTAGGACAGGGCCTTTTACTTAATTTGATTAGATTTTTTTTTTACTTTATTCAAACTAAACTAAAAACTTTTAAACTACATTTAAACAAATTAACTGTTTGAACTTAGTGAATAAAGCTTTTAATTAACCATTGTAAATAAAGAATTTTCTTTTGAACAAGCATTGAACAGTCTTCCAACCCAATCACAGAAACTAAGCCAACTTCAAGAAGAAAACAGATTCCTAAAACATAAGAAAGAAACAGACCAAGTTGATGAACTTTTATAACAAGTTAGTGATCTCAAAAAGGAAAACTTAAACATCAAAGATACTTGTGAGGATCTTGAACAAAAATTTCAAGCTAACAGCCAAGAACTGTCTGACACAAAAACTGAGCTAAAACAAGCTGCTGAAGCACGACTGAATGTTGAACAGCTACTTCAAACAAGTTTTGAAGAATTGAGAACATAAAGAGGCCATCCCATAAAGATTGAATGACTGTGGTTATATCTTAAATATTAAACTGTAATATGAAACATTTTATGTTTAAAAAACATTAGGAAACACTGATTAACAGATCTTTCAATCTGTCTGCGTCAAAATTCATCTGGTTCAGTCCGACTTCAAGCAGCAGCTCGTTCATATTCATTATTCGGATTTGCTGGACTCAGATTGGCGAACAAATTAGCCTATGAGAGCAAGGTATACTGTTTCCTGCCCCGCTGCGCATGGCAACATCAGACATCTTGTCCTCCAGTTTGTTACATCTTATGCTACGGCTTACAGCCTAGCCAGCAGCATGCTAGGTGTGGTTTCAACTGCTGGAGCTGCTGAATGCTAACGAGCAAAGGAGTTGTGACAGACCAAGCACCGGCCATTCGAACTCGGGTTTTATCGCCACCTGCGTAGTTTGAGAGATAAAAACTGAAAGAGAAGTTGTTGACCTTGCTTTCACACCCACTATGAAGGTAAGAACACCTGTGGAGCTAAAATTTTCAACAGAAACCTCAGAATACATGTTTTTAATGGAAGGGCCTCTTTACAAATCGAAAATTCTGATTTGGATAAACAGCTGAAAACAAAACAAAATTATATCCACCAACTACAAAGCAAATTAGTAGAGACTTAGAGTCAAATAGAATGCAAGCACTTCCTGTGACATGTTTTGTGACCCATGGTGAACACATGAAGTCCTCAAAAAAGAACTGATCCATTTGACCTTTACTCTTTTCAAGAACCAAAGGAAAACCTTGATTCTCCGAAAGAGTATACAAGGAATTTCCTCCCATCTCCGTTAGATCCCATAACTGCCTGGTACTCACCACTGGTGGTGCCTGAAACTAATAAACACTGCCAACCCTGTACCACGCCAGGAAACCTAGCTAGTTTAAGCCCCTCTGACAGAGACTTAGATAAGATAGCTATGAACACAACCAGATTTGAACCCAGTCTAAGAGGTTCACATGATACTCGTTCCTACTTAAAGGACATTGAGTTTTAGCTTCGTAAGTTCCCACATGCGACAGTTGATGACAAAATTTATTTGATTTAAATCCCATCCAGTTGTGAAGTGAGTAGATTCATTGCACTTCAACCAAACACGATTAAAGCCAACTACACTCTGTTGTGTCAAGTTTTAGAAGGAATTTTCTGATTTTTCTTCCCAGTCTGTGAAACAGGGATGCTCAGTACCCACTCAACAATATTATTACAGACTCCTCCGAGCTTTCTTTAGATCTTGGAATGAACCTGGAACAGAAAGTGTCATGATTTGTAAGTTTGTTTCGAACTCCAAAGTAAACCCTCACTCCAGACCAACACACAGAATACGGGAATCAGTTGAAGGTGATTTATTATATAGTGATAATATATACAGTTGCAATAAATGTGCAGGAGCAGCAGGAGGTAATCCTGAAACAGGTACAGGAGCACAGGAGGAGTCCTGGCAGTGGAGGAGAGGCAGGTTAGCGGCAGATAGTTCCAGGGATAGATTGTGGATGCTGCGGTGCGCTGGGAGTGTGCCCAGAGACCTTACGGGAGCTGAGATGGTGAGAAGTGTGAGGAGGGGTTCGCAGCGGCGTGGTAATCCAGAGGTGGTGGTTGGTTGAAAGAGGTCCAGAGAGAGTAATCTAATCCATGGGAGATGAAGAAGCAGGGGTGACAGCGTGAGTTGGAACCAGGGCAGGTGTGGACGTCAGAGGGGACCAGAGACAGACAGGGAGCCAGGGAGGCGGTCGTGGAGACACACGACAGGAGAGGCCATGTATAAAGTCCTCAGACGGCGCGGCAGACGGCCAGCGAAGAAGGGAAGGAGAGGGCAGATTATAAACCAATAACTGTAATCACTGTCAGAACACTCGCTAAGGCCACACGTTACCACGTTCAGGTTGTGGAACAAACTGGCATTTGTCTCTAGGAGCGAGGAACTAGGAGAGCTGGGTATTTACCCAGCTCTCCTAGTTCCTCCTCTGGTTAAATAACCAGAGCTGGGTAACGAGCCACACCTGCAGCTACTCAACAGCTGCTGCCATGCCCTGTAATGAGAGTTAGTGCAGAAACAAACAAACACCACACACCAGCTGCTGAGATCCTGACAGGAAGAAGATTTGAACTGTTCAGTCAAAACCTTCATCCATCCATCAGGAATCAACTAGGTATTTTGGCTAATCCTCAAACCTCCACCATTCAACAACTGCGTGAATAGGCATGATTGGTTTTTCAGAAACACCGACCAGTCAACCTCAAGTCCTCAGAGTCTAACACAGTACAGGCTCTCAACACAAGCTCACTACCCCTGGAGCTTGAAGGTGCTGTTGAAGGCGTGGCTCACAATGATGTGACTGCGAGACCCACAACTCCTCAACCCTGACGGAATCAGAACCACCAATGGTCCCAGCCTCAGAAGTCCTGGAGACAGCCAAAGACTCGAGAGTCAGGAAAAGGACATAGCAGTCCAAAATCAGACCACAAACACTTCAACAGCAACTCACAAAGAAATAAATGGTCCCCAAACCGTAACAATAAGTACATGCAGGGCCGCTGCTAGGCTTTTGGGGCACCTAAGCTCAATTGGCCAGGGAGTGTCCCCTCCCCAAACACAAAGAAAGACAAAACCTACTTAAACTTTTGCTATCTATTTTCAAATTTGAAATAAATACACAAGCAGACCTTCATATAAGAAAACAAATTATATCACATATACAGGACACCTTAAAGTAAATTATTAACTAAGCAACAGGTGTGGTGTGATAATATTTAATTGCATAGTATTTACTAGTGTAATAGTAACCTGCTTGAAGCTTATCCTTATTTGAAGAATAAAACCATCTGCATTCATGAGACCATGAAGAACACTGAAGGCCGAGGACTGAGGAGACGACACCTTATTTGGAAAGACTTTGCAGACTTTGGGAGCTTAAAGTAAAAAAGGAATGCACCACATTCAGTAGAAGGGGGAATGTTTAGACAACATGATTTACAAATGACAGTGTGTTAGAGGCTCAAAGGCAGAGCCTTAAAAGGATGTACATGTGTTGATCTTGGTGTTAATAAATGGCGACTCTGAGAGAGATTCGCGGGCAGAGAGACTTCCTCTCTGTCCCAAACGCCAAAATGAATTCTGTCTCTGGTGTGAATTTGTCCAGTGTTTTCAGGTCGACCCGGGGATAAAAAGAACACGCAGTGCTGAAGACAAGGTTTATGGTGTTCGTGGTTTGGTACCACACAGGGTAAAGAATTTCAGCACAACACAGGGCAGAGCAGAATCAGGACTGGATCAAGACACCAGGGTCCTTATTTATCAAACGTTTGTAGAAACTATCCTATATTCTATTCTACTCATGAAATTTAGAATGTTCGTACGAACATTCAAAAGTCTGATTTATCAAATGTGTGGTGGCCACTCGTACACACACTCCACCGCAATCATGTGATGATCCAACTTGTGCGTACTCAGGTCCTCCTGCCCGTTCACAGTCATTTGTATACACAAACGCCCTCAATTAGCCATATTTGGTAACAACACTTCCTTTAAAGCGCATACAGGAAATCCCTAAAATAATGGCAGAGAGACCCAAAATAAACAATCAAATAAATAAATAAGTAAAGGACTTTCTGTGACAGCGAGATCAAGGTACTTGTTGCAGAAGTGGAACAGAACCAACAATTGCTGTTTGGTTCTTTTAGCATGATAGAAACCAATAAAAGAAAAATTACCGCTTTGGAGAGAGATGCCCTTCAGAAATAAAAAAGAAGTGTTTTGATATAAAAATACACACAAAAAACATGTACCAGAGCACAGAGCTGTCCGCATTTGACAGACGTGTTTCCAGCATAATTGAAGCTGACTGGCGTTACTGTACATGGGGAGAGTGACAACATACAGTATCTTCACCAACAGGATCCACTTTGTATTTTATAATCGATGCACACTTTATATATAAATAAAGGAAACAATTAGGTGCTTGGAAACAGGTAAATAATGGACCTATACAATTTATTTAAAAACAGAAGCTGTCATCCTATCACACTGGAAGAGCAGCAGCCGAGTCAAAGAGCTGATGCATGAGTCCTCGGTGCATAATGAGGACGCAATAAAGGCTCTTATGGAAAAGAAGGAGCAGTTGCTGCTTGTGCTTCACACATAATGAATAAAAAACCTAGTTACGATTTGAAACAGGCCTTTTGTGATCAATTAATGTGCTGTTCATTTGGAAAGCGCTATCTGCTCAGGAGCGGCATGCACTCACCCAGCATCTGCATGGTCACGGAAGATGCGCTCCCTCCAGTCACGGAAGACACGCTCCCTCCGGGGTGCATGCTCTGCCAAATCCGTTAATCCATTAATAGCTACAAGATCAGCCATCCTACGTTCTCAAATACCTCTATTTTTATATCGTTGACCACCAATTATGCGACAACGCTGTTTATTAACAAGCATAATTACTAATCGCGAGATATCACTCATTAATGTAGATCTTTAAAAAATTTGCAAAGCACAGGCAGATATAATAGAAAAAATAACTCCTCATATAATCCACCCTGATCAGACTGGATAAAGGCAGATATGCAAATAATAATACACGTAGAATAACCGATTTAATAGATTACTGTAACATTGAAAATAAAGATGATTTAATGATCTCGCTTGATGCAGAGAAGGCTTTTGATAGGGTTAACTGGAAATTTTAATTTGCAACGCTATATAAATTTGGATTTGGCAATAATATTTTATCATGGAAAAAAATACTATACAGCTCACCCGCAGCATGTGTCAAGACTAATGATCTATCAAGCTTTGATCTCACAAGAGGAACCAGGCAAGGTTGTCCACTCTCTCATCACTATTCGCTATATTTATTGAACCGCTAGCAGCTGCAATCCGACAAAACAACAATATCAGTGGAATTTAAACAGCAAGTCTTACATATAAAATCAGCTTAGATGCAGATGATGTTTTAATCTTCTTAGAAAACAAACAAGTATCT
Source organism: Pachypanchax playfairii (assembly GCA_006937955.1). Lineage (NCBI taxonomy): Eukaryota > Metazoa > Chordata > Actinopteri > Cyprinodontiformes > Aplocheilidae > Pachypanchax > Pachypanchax playfairii. The sequence continues at coordinate 619,798 of SSNP01000122.1, read as the reverse complement.
CTTTCAGAGATAACAACACTCTTAAAAAGAATTCTAGTCCATTTCAGACTACTCGATCAAATGGAGCAAATCAAAGGTGTCAGGGTCTGGGGTTTTGTGTTTGGGGTTTTATGTTGGGTGATGGCTGTGTTTCACTGTTAGTTGTGTTTTACTGGTGACTGAGGGGATTTATGCAGCTGGTGAGTGTGGTGTCTGTGAACTAATTGTCATTTCCAGGGCGTGGCAGTCATCAGTGGTTGCAGGTGTGGATCGTTACCCAGCTCAGGAGAGCTGGGTATTTAATCAGAGGAAGAACCACAGACAGGCGCCAGTTCGTACTCTTCCACTACCTTATCGTGGTACAGAGTGGCCAGGGATAAATTATGACAGTTGTTTTGTTAGTGCTACTAACTTGCCTTCTCTTCCTTCGTCTCACAGTTATATATGCTGGAGCGCTCCTCCAGCTCTGAGTGCCTCTGCGTGGTCGTCAACCCGCCGGAAAGAGGACTCGCCTCATACGGGGTTAGCGGTCGTGAGCTATCCGACCCGCTCTCCTTCCCCCGTTCTCGGACCCGTGTCCTGGAGCATCCTCCAGTGCCAGTGCCTCTGCGTGGTGAGTTACCCGCCTATCGTGAGCACTGGCTCGCACACGTATGAATTAGAGCTCCATTGCGGTATTACGCGACCAGCTCTCTCCCTCTGTCTGTCCCTGGTCCCCTCTGGATCCACACCTCTCCGGTGAGCGCGCTGCTGCCTCCCCTGCTGGACCCACGCAGGCATCGACAGCACCGCGTGCCGGACCTCACCGCACTGCCTCGACTCCTGGAGCACCACCCCCGCTGCAGTGTCCCTCGGATCTCACCACACGCAGCTTCAGTCACCGCGTCACCGTGAGTATCTGAGCACTATCCCCGCACACTGCAGCGGGCTGTTTGTGTACGTAGCTAACAAGCCTCTCCTCCAGGATCGAGTCTCCACCCCACTGCCGTTCCAGTCCTGTGTTTATTCATCGTGCACATTTCATGTTTCCTGTACTGTTGTCTTGTGCATGTTTCACAATAAACTTACTTTCACTGATCCCTGGTTCTCGTGTGTGTGTCTTGGAGTTGGGTCGCTTTGGAGTTCAGTACACCCCCCCCCCCCCCCCCCCCCCCTACCTGGTAACTGAACCTGACAAAAGGTCCTTCCAATTAACTCAGATAGCACTCAGATCAGCCCAACTATCCCAATACAGCTCAGACATTATACATTTAGGTATCAATATTTCCACCAGGCTGCAAGATTTAATTCAGTTGAATCATATTCCTTTACTGAAAACAATAGAAGATGACCTGACCTGCTTGGCCAACCTCCCCATATATCTTATGGGAAGAGCAGAACAATCAAGATGATGGTTCTACCCCAAGATTAATTTCATTTTCTCTATGGTCCAGATTACAGAACCCCTCTATTGAACAATCACTCACAAATGAAATAAATATCCAAGATCTCCCATTTATCAGCCTAATAATAAAACATCATAAATGTTTTAAAAGCAAAAATATAAACGGGACCCTGACAGCCTGGTGGGAATATCTTAAAAGAAATGGGTCTTCTTCCTTGTAAACTTATCTGCATCTGGAACAATCCTGACATCCTAAAGAATAAAAAGGCTCTAAACTTAATAAACTGGCAGAGTAAAGGGATAACTCATCTAGAACATCTTTATGAGGGAGAGAATTTCATATCATTTAATGTCTTAGATAAATATGGAATAGAAAAAAATAAATTCTGAGAATACTCTTAACTAAAAGTCATCATAAAGGCCAGTTTTAAGAACAAACAGACCAATCAGGAACCCCTTTTTGTAATTGCCCATTTTCACTTAAATCCCCCAAATTGGTCCTCAAAATTTATACTGTAAAAAAAGGTACCAAAAGGTAGACACATCTATCTCCCTGCCAATCTCCAAATGGGAGAATGATCTGTCTATTGTGCAGTAATATTCTTTCTAGGTGCAATGATATTCTTTCCATGTTAAATAATATTCTTTCCATGTGCAATAATATTTTCTGTTTAAGGAAAAAATTTCTGTTCTGTTTTAAGAATTCATTTCTTTACAGATACTTTATTTAGTTTTATTATGTTCTATTCTCTATCTTATTCTCTTGTTGTCCCCATCGCTTAACTTCTCTTCTCTTTAAACCTGGCTCAGGGTGCTCTGCACTAGAATTACAATATACATGGGACTACTGTTTTTATGTGCAAATGGCAAATAAAAATCTTGAATCTAGTTGGAGACGTGATTGCATCCCGCACCAAATCTACAAAAAGTTCAATACCTTCACGATTTAGTCCATATAGTTTCGTCAATTCAGAATCATCCAGAGTGTCCAACACATTGTGTCTGGCTGCAGCCATTTCGGGAGTCTTTGTGAATAGGTCTCTTGACTTATTTTAGGGACTCCCAGACTTAGGAGCTACTTTTAGGCCTAAAAGTGGTTGTGAATTACTTTTATCTTAAGAAACTAGGAGTCCTAAATTTAGAAGTGGCACGCTGACATTTTTTAGGAGTTACTCCTAAATTCGCCAGTTAAGACTTACTTTTAGCCCTAAGATTTTTTGTGAATACGGCCCCAGATGTACATTTCTAGACAGAGATATGTGAAAATACTTTTAAAATGACACGAAACTCTAATCAAACTCATACAGTACAAAACTCACCATAGAACACATTATACTGGACAAAGGATGTTCCAGATGGGTCTGAGAGAGACAAACCAATATATGTGCAAATTGCACGGGAGACTCACCAGAAAACTATCTGCACGTAGTTTGGCAATGCCCACCAGTTTATAAATTCTGGAAAAAGATCTGCGAAGACCTATCATTATGTTTGGAACACACTATCCCCATTTCACCTTCACTTTGCCTCCTTGGTGATGTCACAAATCTAGACACTGAAATTAGTAGAATCTGCATGCTCCTTGTATCACTAAGCATAGCAAAGAAAACGTTGTTGGCCCCTGCCAGTTGTGGGCTCAGGTCTGCGTCCGCGCCATGTTGCTCCCGGTGGCGGGTCGACAGGGTTGGGGGTAGGGGTGAGGTCACCTTCAGGGATAGGGTGGGCCGCTGGGATGGGAACCAGCAGATGGGAGCCCCTAGTGGAACTGGCTACTCCTGGGGCCGTGATGGGTCATGGGTGTCTGGTCCTAGGTCGGTGGCTGGGGGGATTGTGGCTTGCACTGCACTGGGCTCTGTTGATCTCTGCCTGCTGTGGTAGCCGCGTCCTTATTTGTGTGGCTGGGGCTGGCCTTGGAGACCCTGGGATCCAGACCTGTCGGTCGCGCTGGCAGCGGGGCGGGGGTGGTGGGCTGGGCTCTCCAGTGTGAGCGGGTAGCCGATTGGGGGGTTGCTGGGCCCCGGGCCAGGGCTGCCAGGCTCCCGCCTGGCCCTGTGCTGGGGAGCGGGGGCGGTGTGTTGGGCTGTGGGACCCCTTGGCCGGTGTCCTCCTGTGGAATCCTCCTGCTGGGGGCAGGGGCCACTCCGCTCTCCCAGGTGTTCCCTCTGCATTGGACCTGTGACTGCCTTCTGTTCCTGCCTGTGGTCGCTGGTCCACTTGGGGCTGCTGTGCTCCCGGGCGCCTGGACCCGAAGCACTCTGGCACCCTCAGGGCTGGGGTGGTTGGCGGTGAAAACCACACTCTAACTACACTGTACTCTTTCTGTGCAGTCATTCCACATGATAAATATACATAAACAAACCGTACAAACCATTTGGTGGCCGAACCATTTGATTGGTTGATGTTTTTAGACAAATAAGGGAGAACCACTGAATATTTTATTTTGTTTTGTTTATTTTTTATCTTCACAACATATTTTTATCCATGCTGTGTTAAAACAGTTTTTAATGGGCATGAAAAAAAACATGTTAAGCTAATTTGTTATACAAATTAAGGATAGCAGCTTTAACACATGTACATCCACACAGACACATGCACGCATACGCAAGAGCAAACAAATCTACATAAGTTTCCCTCCTCTTTGAATAGTCTCTGAAGAGTAGCAGCATGGGGGTATCAAAAGAACTTTAAACTGACCTGAAAACAAAGATTGTTCACCATCATGGTTTAGGGGAAGGAAACAGAACGCTATCTCAGAGATTTCAGCTTTCTGTTTCTACAGTTAGGAACATACTGAGGAAATGGAAAACCACAGGCCCAGTTCACGTTAAGGCTCAAAGTGTCAGACCAGAAAAATCTCAGATAAACAGAAGCAAAGAATGGTGAGAACAGTCAGAGTCAACCCACAGACTATCACCAAAGAACTACAAACAGCATCTTGCTGCAGTTGGAGTCACTGTTCATTGTTCAACTATTCGCCGCACTTTACACAAAGAGATGCTGTATGCGAGAGTGACGAGAAGGAAGCCTTTTCTCCGCCCAAAGCACAAACAGAGGCGCTTGACGTATGCCAAAGCACATATGGACAAGCCGGCTTCATTTTGGAATAAGATGCAGTGGACTGATGAAACCAAAATTGAGTTATTTGGGCATAACACCAGGCACTATGCATGGAGGAAAAAGAACATAGTATTCCAAGAAATACACCTGCTGCCTACAGTAAAATATGGTGGTGGTTCCATCATGTTGTGGGGCTGTGGCCAGTGCAGGGACTGGGACTCTTGTTACAGTTGAGGGACACATGGCTTCCACTCAATATAAGCAGATTCTGGAGACCAGGTGCTTCCAGGTACCAGTGACAAAGCTGAAGCTGCACTGGACTGGAAACAATCACCCTAAACACTGCTTCAAATCTACTAAGGCATTCAGGTAGAGGAACACGAACAATGTTCAGGCAGGGCTTGAGTGTATGGTTTGAGGGTAAGTAGTGGCAGAATGGTTCCAGCAGGCACGAAGCAGTGAGTAATCCATGCGTGAGTTCTTGGTGACAATATCCATGGAGCAACAACCAGGATGAATCTCAACGGTCTGGCGTTGAATTGATGCTGAGTCCTGATCTTTATCCAGGTCCAAATTGCACTGATGATTCACAGGTGTGCCTGCTGGCAAAACCAGTCCACAATCAGCCTGGCCGTTGGATTCTGAAGCAACACAAACAGTGAAGAAGAAAACAGAGGAGGGAACGGGGAGAGATTTTGGAGAAACTAACAGTGGGAAATATCAAAATAAAGATAGCAAAACACAGGCGCAACCCAGGCTCCTTACAGTACGCCCCCTTAATGTCTGCCTCATGGCAGACTGTGGCATTTGTCCGGGTGAGTCTTGAAGAAATCCGTGCTGCGGGAGGGGTCCAAAATGGTGGAACGTGGGACCCAGAAGCTCTCCTCCAGGCCGTACCCTTCCCAGTCCACTAGGTATTGGTGATCACAGCCCCTCTGTCGAGCATTCAGAATTTTATTTACTGTGAAGGCGGGGGCGGTACCAATGATGCAAGGCGGTGGAGGGGTTTGGTGGGAGGGGAGAGAGTGCTGGAAAGGCATGACTTGATTTGACATGAAATACAGGGGTGGATTCGAAACAAAGCAGGAAGTTTCAGACGAACACAAGCAGAGTTAACTAGACTGTCAATCTCAAAAGGGCCAATGAATCTGGGGACGAGCTTACGAGAAGTGCACTGAAGGGGAACAATGTGGGAGGAAAGCCTTTTGTCCAGGTGCGTAGTCCAGGGCCGGGGTCCTTTGACAGCGCTGGTTCTGCTTCTTAGTACAGAGAAGGGTGGCTTTGGTCTGGGACCAGACACATTGGCAGTGGCGCAGATGGTGTTGTACGGAGGGTACGGCCACATCCGCTTCCTGGGAAACAAGGGGGGGAGATAGCCGAGGGTGGCTTCAAAAGGGGTGAGTCCGGTGGAAGTGCAAGTGTGGGTGTTGTGCACATACTCAATCCATGGCAGGTGGGAACTCCAGGTGGGGTTGTGGATGGTGGCACAGCTGATGGGGGCTTCCAGCTCCAGGTTTGCTCTCTCAGAAGATGGCCCCCAAGGCATTGCAAAAGGTTTTCCAAACCTGAGAGGTGAATTGGGGACCTCGGTCAGATACAAAGTCAGAGGGGATGCCATGATAACAGAACACCTGTTTTATCAGCAGATCAGCAGTTTCAAAACCAGTGAGCAACTTAGCAATAGGGACAAAATGAGCCCACTTCAAGAATCGATCAATAATAGTCAATATTACAGTGTTACCTTCAGAGGGGGGAAGGCCAGTGACGAAATCCACAGATGACTTGGGGTAGGTAATCAGTGCAGGAGGCCCGCAGGGGGTCGATGACCGGCCTTACTGTGGGCACAAACTTGGCAGGCTTTGACATAATCAGTGACATCCGAAGTCAGTGGAGGCCATCAAAACCTGGCCCTGACAGTGGCAATGGTCCTGGGTGCCAGGGTGACCGGCAAGCTTTGAGGTGTGGGTCCATGTAATGACTTCTGATCACACGTGTTGCGGTACAAATAGTCGTCCAGGTGGTGTGCTGTCAGGCCCTGGGTGGGTGCGTTGGGCGGCTTTGACGTTAGATGGTTCTTCCAACTCCAGGACTCTGACGATGCACTCTCCGGAGTGCCAGACAACTCTGCAGGGGAGAACTGACGAGACAAAGCATCAGACTTGATGTTCCTGGAACCACGGCAATTCGTAATAGTGAAATTAAAATGTTCAAAAAACAATGACCAGCGAGCTTGGAGAGAATTCACTCTCTTAGCACCTCGGAGGTACTCAAGGTTTTGATGATCTGTCCAGACAATGAAAGGTTGGGCGGCCCCCTCGAGCCAATGCCGCCACTCCATGAGTGCAAGCTTTATAGCTAACAGTTCTCGATTTTCAACGTCGTAGTTCTGTTCTGCAGAACTTAGTTTCTTTGAAAATATGCACATGGCACCATCCAATTCTTCACATTGTGACAGCAAGGGTCCCACTTCTAAGTCAAAGTCGTCAACATCCAACACAAACTGCCACTCGGGAGCCGGATATTCAATTTATGACAAATGTGTACCCTTCTTCCATTTGTTCCTTTTGGGATGATTAGTTGTTTCATTGCTGTCAATTCTTGTCTGACTGAGACTTTCTACGGTGTGTGGTATTTCTGTGGCCAATGTTTGCTTTTGTTTGTGATGTGTTTGCTCTGTATATTTATGTTTAAAACCATAATAAAACATTTATTAAAATAATGCTAATTTTTATTTTCAGTGCCAATATTTTTTTCAGTTTCATTTCAAGATGATATTGTTCTGATCCCATACAAAACCACCTGGAGAACATTAAAACAAACATTTTTTACTTCACATTTGCACAAATTATAATATATTAATAAAATAATCTATACATAAACAGCAATGGATTTACACAAGTTACATTGTCCAATAGCTTGAAATAATTTTAATATTAAAAAAATATGATACAACTACAATCCATTTTAAGTCACAAGTTGTGAATCCACAAAGGCACAAGCTGGATTTTATTCAAAGACAAACACTTTACTGATTCACATCACAAACCTCCTGATTGTTGTTGTTCATATTTTCTAAAATGTTAAAATGAATTGTACTGTTTGAGATTATTTTTTTAAGTAGAGTATGTAAAAACAATTTTACTAATATCCCCATAATCCTCCCTGTAAGGTCTCCACATATGTTTTACATCACATTTTTTTTTATGTCAGCTTGAGTTTCCCTGTAAAAAACATAAAAATGAAATAAAACATTTGGTAATGCTTTCTTTTACAGTTCCCTAATTATTAAGAAATTACCTGGTACTTATATGGTAAATCTTGTGTGTTACTGGTTATTACCATGTGTATTAAGTAGTTAAATACAAAGAAAATATAGCAGAAATTATTCAGCATTTACCTGATACATAAAGGAAAAGGAGGACAAAGAGATGTGTCTGTTCTGCAGTATGGGGGGCCCAGAGGGAACTGTTCTGGCACCGTACCTCTTCACCTTCTATACTGTGGACTTCTCCATCAACTCCAACGCTGCCACCACAAGAAGTTCTCCGATGACTCTGCCATTGTCAGTCTCACCACATGTGAAGATGACTCAGAGTACTAACAGTGGACTCAGGACTTTGTGGACATGTGCCAGCAGAATTATCTGCTGATCAACGCTGGGAAAACCAAGGAGTTGGTGGTGAACTTTCAGAGGTGCAGACCCACCACACTGACACTGAAGTGAACATCCAGGAAGTGGACATTGACATAGTGGACTCTTATAGATATCTGGGTGTCCACCTTAATAAACTAGACAGGAGCCACAACGCTGATGCTCTGTACAGGAAGGGTCAGAGCAGAGTCTAGCTGCTGAGGTCATTTGGAGTCCAGGGAGCACTGCTAAAAATCTTCTACGACACTGTGGTGGCTTTAGTCATTCTTTACAGTGTGGTATGCTGGAGCAGCAGTTCATCGAGAGCTGACAGGAATAGGTTGGATAAACTGATCAGTACAGCCATCTCTGTCTTGGGATGCACCTTGGATCCAGTGCAGGTAGTGGGGGACAGAAGGACTTTGGCCAAAAACAACATCTCTGATGGACAGAGTCTCCCATCCCATGCATGCAAATGTTGCTGAACTACAGAGCTCCTTCAGTGACTTCATGACTTTGTGGTATTTGAAGTATTAACTTGTAATATGAAACATTTTATATCTAAAAAACATTAGGAAACACTGAGATCCTGACAGTTTTAAAGCCTTTTCAATCTGTCTGCATGAAGATTTGCCTGGCTTTGGCTGCATCCATTAATATTCATTATGCAAATTTGCTGGACTCAGATTGGCAAACAAACTAGTCTATGGCTAGCCCAAGGCTTCCTGTTTCCTCCCCCGCTGTGCATGGCAATAGCGCACTGAGTCTCTTCCAGTTTGATATGTCTTTATGCTAAAAGCTTTTAGCCAGCAGCCTGCTAGGCAGGGTCTCAACTGTGAGAGCTGATGAAAACTAATGAGCAAAGTAGTTGTTTGTTTGTTTGTTTG
>SSNP01000122.1:524728-610780 GCA_006937955.1 Pachypanchax playfairii | reverse complement strand
GTTTGTTTAATATTTTCACACAAACACACTTAACTTGAAACTTAAAATAATGAAACAATGACTGAAAGGGGTCTTGACTGAAGTGAAATACTTATCCCCTTGTGACATAACAAATACAGGATTTTCAATCTCGTCCACAGGAGAGCAGAGTGGCCCCTGGCCCCAGCAGGAGTGTGCCTGAAGAGGACACCGGCCAAGGAGTCCCAGAGCCCAACATGCCACCCCAGCACAGGGCCAGGCAGGTGCCCAGCCTCCTTCCCTGAATCAGCACCTGCCCACACCAGAGAGCCCAGTACGCCACCCCTCCCCCTGCCAGCATGACAGACACGGACCCACCCACCCCAATGCCCCCCTATCAGCAAATACAAATGGGGAAAATACTGGAACCCTCCAGAGAGGCAGACAAGGATGGAGAACAGATCAGGAGACCTCATTCGCCCACAAATTAACCCGAAGGGCCACAGACAGCCCGGACCAATCCAAGATCTCAAGCTGCCAGGAAGGAGCCCACAGCATCACAGCTGCAGACGGGTCCCCACATGTCCTTACACCAACTGCAGTTAGCCACACCCATGCCAGGGCAGTTGGCTGCACCCCCCAAAGCACCTGGAGACAGCACCTACTCCACGACCAGGTCCAGCTGGTGTGGAACCCGCCGCAGATGCCATGGCGCTGGGACCCCCAGCAGCTCCTCCACCCATTCGACATGAGCCAAGAGTGTGTTTGCAAGTGCTTGGATATGTGCGTGCTGTGATGGTGGGTATTTATGTATGTGCATTAAAAGGGGGGAAGACAGTTCCGATGGTGGACATCCCACGGCTGGCTGACAGCAGAATCCCCAGCCACCAGGACTGTTACCCCTGTCCCTACATGTCTATAATGAAAAAATAATATATATTGAGGGACAAGGCCAAGGCAGGAGCATGTGGATGTGAAGGAGGCAGCCCCCATGCGCTCCCCCACCCCTAAGCCCTGCCCCCCTAACCTCTACTGCTGTGTGTTACTGCCCGGGAGCTGAGGAGCAACAGGGGTTCCCCACACCATTGAGAGGCCAGGTCCCTGACTGGTCTCCCATTGGACCCCAGCCCCAGCTCCCACCAGCCAGATCGAGACCAGGGAACAAACACAGGCCCCCCGAGCCCCCAAGGCAGCCCCCAGGCACACCAAGAAGGACGCGGTCACCCCAGCAGGCAGAGATCAGTAGAGCCCAGTGCACTGTGAGCCTCAACCCCCCAACCATCTTCCCAAGACCAGACAGCCCAAACCCATTGAGACACAAGGGGCAGCCCTACTCCACTAGGGCCCCCCAACCACTGACTCCCATCCCAGCGGCCCACCCCTCCCCAGGTGCAGATCCAAGCAAGGGGCAACAGAATAAGACATTTCAATTCAAGTCTCTTGAGGTTCAGGAGTCTCACTCTTCCTGAGGATAGTAGACTGACCAGTCTAAGATCAGAGTTCACTGGGTTTCTCAGCAAGCTTAAAAGAAGGGTGTCTGTGGAATAATCAGTGTCTCCACACTCCTTTGAAGTGAAAATTTGTGTTTGTGGGAAAGAGAGGTTTTTTTTTTCCAAGATTAGATTACCAGTACAGGAGTCTCCACTTGGTGACAACATCATGTCTGACTCTTTGAAGGTTGTTTATATTGATACCTGTGGTAGATAATTTGGTTGTTGACAGACAACAGATGGGGTACCAATTTCTTTTTCTTATTCTTAGAACTTCATCTCAAAGGAACACAGAGAGGAATTAACACATAGAATCTAATGAATCCTTGTTAAGAATTGAAGCCAAGAGAGTGGTGTCTTGCCAGATGGGGTCTTGTCAGTGAATTCAAGTCTTGGTAGCTGGGACAAGTGGTCACCAACTTTTTGTTTGAAATCGAGGAATGAAAGTCTTCAGATAAAGTTTTTTTAATCCAACAACAGGGTTCTTGAATTCTACACAGCTGACTTTGCACCTAATCAATAAATCTTTTAACTTCCAGACAATCTTTGCTCCTTGTTCAATGCAATCTCGAGAGTTTTCCACACCTGAAAAATCAGAAGATCATTCCCCCTTCAACATTGCAGAAGATAAGATAGTAAAAGTGTATTTTGATCACATGGAAATAGTAAGAACCTGGTAGCACCATGGAAACAAACGTGACTTCCTTTTACAGTCCAGTTTCATCTTATTTACTGAGTACATATTAGGAGCACCTGCAAGAACATACCCAGTATTTAAGATGTACAAGGATCCTAGAGGAAAACTTCCTGCAGGGGTAGGGTGTTGTTACGGTAAGCTACAAGGTAAATGCTTAAAAAAAATCTCTAAAGGACATGTAAGAAAAAGTAATTTATTGGAAGGTACTCCTAATTTTAGCTATTACAAATCTAAGCTGGTCACAATCTAATTGAGTTGATGGGTAATAGTGGAGGTTTTTCTTAGTAAATCCAGCAGTACTTTCTCTGTATCTAACTACTTATTACATGTGGTAATTACCCAAGATATATGCTACAAATTTCCATATAGGTATTATGTACAGTAAATGCTGAGTAATTTCTGCTGTACTTTCTCTGTATACCTAATACACATGGTAATTACCAATAACACACCAAGATTTACCATAGAAGTGCCAGGTAAGGGATTGTAAAAGGAAGCGTTCCAAAAAATTCTAACTTTGCACCTTCTAGGAAACCTCCTGGTATAGGGACACTGAGGTCTTCTTTAGACGATTCAGCTGGATCTGGTCGTATACTGTCTGAGGCTGGATGGGAGGCAAAAAAAAACCAAAACTGTCAGTGTCACAACTAAGTAAAAGTACAACAGAGTTCCATATAAGATAATGATAACAAAACAAATAATCAAGCTGGAAATGAGAGCTTAAAACTTCAGATATCATATTTCTAAGGAAAAAACTTGGATTTTCTCTGATTTGAGAAAGTTGTAGATTTCCTTCAGGCCAATAAAAATTTCTAGCACTAAAGGTACAACTGTTCTATCATCAAACTAATTTTCAAACTTTGTCAATGTATTCATTAAGCAATAAAAAACATCAAATATTAAAAAATAACATTTTAAGTATGATGTTTATTGACTGATGAACAGTTGGATGTTTTTAAGGTGTAAATAAGAAATAATGGACGAGTAATAAAACACTGCATTGCAACAATCTTTTTCTACACCTGCTGTAAATAACCTGTTATAAATCATGCAAAAAAATTCAGGCTCTGTTGAAAAGACAAGTCTTGCTCTTACCCCTAGCCCTCCCGTGACTGGAGTTGGTGTTACATTTTCAATCATGTCATACAGAGAACAAGGCTTCGAGCTGGCTGAAACCTGTAAGGTTAAATGCACCCAAAGCTTTAAGGTCTGATAAACCTTTTCATGTTTTAGTGTGAATATGAACATACTTACATCATTAACTCCCAAATCATTGATATCAGCATAAACTGTGAGTTCATTTGAGTCACCACCTGGTGATCAAAGCAGATAACCAAATTAAAAAGAAACATGTCGGTCCTCAGGAAAACATCTTATAATCTCATGTTTCTTACCAGCAGATGATCTTCGTTTGCAGAGACAGGCACACAGTATGATAGTTAAGATGATCAGTAAACCTCCTCCAGCTGCAACCAGGATCCACACAATGGAAGATTGAAAGATGGAAAATGAATCCACTGTAAAAGATATTCAAGACAAAATGAAAAAATAACCCTAAAGCAGGACACATCTGCAGATGATGAGCTTTCTGTATGTCCTCGTCAGTCACATGAGTCCGTGGCAAAGAGCTCATGGTTGTCCCGCGGCTCCAAAACTTTCTGCAGTCTACTCCTAAGATCCTCTGTCCTCCTCACACACCATCCTGCAGGCCCCACTTATCCAATAAAATTAAAAAAGCAATAAAATCCTCCACGGTGTGTCTTCCAGTCAAACAAGTGGCCCGAAGCTCCTCCACTTTGGCGACATGAAGCAACTATGTGTTAGCTAGCTGCTAATAGCTGCTAATTAAAAACGTTCCACACAGAACTTGCTTGTCACATGGGAAACCCCAGGGGAAACCCTCTCTGGCAAGCAAATAAGGTATTTAATCACCACATATCCCCGATGCTTCTAGCTACTTGATCTGTATTTTATTTGGATGATTTCAGCTTGGGGCCGGAGCGTTTGGGCCCCACGGCTCTGCACTGAGGGCACAATGCGCATGCGCACTGTGATTTTAGATGCTCATCTGGCCCCAAACACTGTTTCTAGAGGATTTAGCCTACTGAGCTTGTCAATATTGTAATAACAACTTTAAGTAGTTATGAACAAATGTTTGTAACAGCATTTTCTTAGTAACAGAATCTGTTTTTAGACAATACAACTCTATATAGAACGAGCACGTTTCCATACAGTTTATTGAGCTCCACAGCGCCATCTGGTGGGGCCCGGCCCCACCGGCCCTTAATGCAGACACGCCACAGTGTGTAGCACATTTCTTAAGTCATACGACTCCCAAAGCGCTTTACACTACAGTATGTCATTCACCCATTCACACACACACACTCACACGTTTGGTGGTGATAAACTACACTCACATTGTAGCCACAGCTGTCCTGGGACACACACATTGACAGAGGTGAGGCTGCCAGGCACAGGTGCCATGGGACCCTCAGACCACCACCAAACAGGCAGGATGGGTGTCTTGCCCAAGAACACAACGACCAGGTGATTTTTTTTCCCCAGGCAGAGTGGGGAACAGGTGACTCTTTGGTTAACAGATAACCCACTCTACTGCCTGGGCCACGGTTGCCCCTGAGGGGATTTGGGTGAGTAATTTTAGCAAAGCGCATGCAGGGGTCACAAGCCTGGCATTTAAAAAGAATGTTTTACTACTTTGATGTCTGAAAAAAAGAAATTAACTCTTGTAAAATACAGTTGCTTGCAAAAGTATTCAGCCCCCTTGAACTTTTCCACATTTTGTCACATTACGGTCACAAACATGAATCAATTGTATTGGAATTCCATGTGAAAGACCAATACAAAGTGGTGTACACGTGAGAAGTGGAATGTAAAACATACATGATTTCAAACATTTATTACAAATACATAACTCAAAAGTGGGGTGTGCTTAATTATTCAACCCCCTTTGGTCTGAGTGCAGTCAGTTGCCCATAGACATTGCCTGATGAGTGTTAATGACTAAATAAAGAGCACCTGTGTGTAATCTAATGTCAGTACAAATACAGCTGCCCTGTGACAGCATCAGAGGTTGTCTAAGAGAATGTTGGGAGCAACAACACCATGAAGTCCAAAAAACACACCAGACAGGTCAGGGATAAAGTTATTGAGAAATTTAAATCAGGCTTAGGCTACAAAAAGATTTCCCAAGCCTTGAACATCCCACGGAGCACTGTTCAAACGATCACTCAGAAATGGAAGGAGTATGGCACAACTGTAAATCTTCCAAGACAAGGCCGTCCACCTAAACTCACAGACCGAACAAGGGTTAGCGCTGATCAGAAATACAGCCAAGAGGCCCATGGTGACTCTGGACGAGCTGCAGAGATCTACAGCTCAGGTGGGAGAATTTGTCCTTAAGACAACTATTAGTCGTGCACTGCACAAAGTTGGCCTTTATGGAGGAGTAGCGAGAAGAAAGCCATTGTTAAAAGAAAACCATAAGAAGTCCCGTTTGCAGTTTGCCACAAGCCATGTGGGGGACACAGCAAACATGTGGAAGTAGGTGCTCTGGTCAGATGAGACCAAAATTGAACTTTTTGGCCAAAATGCAAAACGCTATGTGTGGTGGAAAACTAACACTGCACATCACTCTGAACACACCATCCCCACTGTCAAATATGGTGGTTGTAGCATCATGCTCTGGGGATGCTTCTCTTCAGCAGGGACAGGGAGGCTAGTCAGAGTTGATGGGAAGATGGATGGAGCCAAATACAGGGCAATCTTGGAAGAAAACCTCTTGGAGTCGGCAAAAGACTTGAGACTGGGGCGGGGGTTCACCTTCCAGCAGGACAATGACCCTAAACATAAAGCCAGGGCAACAATGGAATGGTTTAAAACAAAACATATCCAAGTGTTAGAATGGCCCAGTCAAAGTCCAGATCTAAATCCAATTGAGAATCTGTGGCAAGATCTGAAAACTGCTGTACACAAACGCTGTCCATCTAATCTGACTGAGCTGGAGCTGAATGGGCAAGAATTTCAGTCTCTAGATGTGCAAAGCTGGTAGAGGCATACCCTAAAAGACTGGCAGCTGTAATTGTAGCAAAAGGTGGTTCTACAAAGTATTGACTCAGGGGGCTGAATAATTAAGCACACCCCACTTTTCAGTTACTTATTTGTAAAAAATGTTAGCAATCATGTATGATTTTTGTTCCACTTTTCACATGTATACCAATTTGTATTGGTCATTCACGTGGAATTCCCATAAAATTGATTCATGTTTGTGGCTGTAATGTGACAAAATGTGGAAAAGTTCAAGGGGGCTGAATACTTTTGCAAGCCACTGTATGTATATTTTACTGGTGATCTGCAAGCTGACTGTCTAATGAGAACTGGTTAACTAGATCCAAAAAAACACCCCAATTCAGCGATGAGGAAGATTTGTCTGATCCCTGTGGTGGTAGCTCATGTGTCCCGCAAAATTTTATGCAATCTAAAATCCGTGATAATGCATGTCAGTTTTTGTTCCACCATCTCGTTGTGCCTCTGTACAGTGACGCGGTGACCCACTACTTTGGAGAGATTTAGCAGTTTGCTTGAAATGGTTGGGCACCAGTTGTGTATATTTACAAAATATGAGCCATTTTGTAAAATTTGTGTGTAATAGATAACTATTTTAACATTTTATTTTTCTAAACACAAGGGAGGGCTTAGCCCTACTAGCCCACTTATACCAGCTGTCACTGATCTTGGTACATAAAATATCATGAAGAGATCATTTGGATTTTCAATTTTTTTTTGTTTGAATGCATAAAGAATCATTTTAACTTTTAGAAATGTATTTAAGAACTCTGTAATATTTGTTCCACATAGTCAGTGAAACCAAATGCTTCTGTCTCATGTTTCACAAAATGAGTCTGAAAGCCATAAAAACTCACTCAGAGTTATAATAAAGAACTGAGATGAGGAATCCTATCAAATTATTGTTTTGTTATTTGTTTTCACCTTAGATACATCCATGAACCTGATCTAATAAACCTGCTGAACTGTGCTTGTTCTTCTTTTGTTTTGAACATACCTGGTTCAGAGGTGTTGTTTGTACAGGCCACCATTATGGACTGTGACTTGTTACTGACAACATTAAAGACTGTACAAGTGAATGTCGTGTCTCCATCCTGTGGCCTGATGTTGTGCTGCAGACTGCCACCTCCGTGTGTTTGGTTTCCCACAGTCCAATTGAAGGACACGTTGCTGTCATTTGCATTGCACTCCAGTGAAACTTTACAGTATCCGTTTGAGTCGGGCCGACTGATATTGGAACTCACAACTGGCATCTTAGTTAAAAGCTCTAATAAAACAAAAGAAAGAGAAGAAGAGTGTAACAGATAAACCCCAATATCATGGATAGTGAGAATATTCACAGTGCGTATTATTTAACTGACCAAGTAAAATCAAGATTTTGAATCAGTGAACTATCACACATCAAGTATTTCCCCTCACATAGATAGGTTTGTGATTATTTGTGATATCTGAACAAACACAAAAATAAGATAAGGGCCAGAGTGGGATTTGTTTTCAGCCCTAGAGTTTCATGCATCAGACTGGCCGACTTAATATCACAATGTATTATTATTCTTAATAAAATCATACTGTATAATTCTAACCTTACATGTTAAATCTACATCAGCACATTGTTCTGTAAAGTCTTGTAATGAAATGAAAATGAAATGAAATAAAAAATTCTTTATTTATCCCAGAAGGGAAATTCAACTTTGTAGTAGTATTTTTTTTTTGTCCAACAATAAAAACAATAATAAGACAATAATATAATAATAACGATCAAGGTCTGTTCTTGTTGTGGAGGCTAATGGCTGCAGGCAGGAATGATCTTTTGTATCTTTCGGTCTTGCATCGGACCTGAAGAAGCCTCTCACTGAACACACTCTGCCCCAGCAGATGGCTGCAAAGCTGATTGCACTTTCCACAACAGACCTATAGAAGATTTGCAACATCTTGGTGCAGACATTAAAAGATCTCAGCTTCCTTAAGAAGTAGAGTCTGCTCTGACCTTTCTTGTAGATGTATTCTGTGTTGCATTTCCACTCTAGTCTGTTGTCCAACTGAACTCCAAGGTACTTGTATTCCTCCACCACCTCCACCTCCTCTCCTAGGATGCTGTGTTGATTCTTTCTCCTCCTGAAGTCAACAATCATCTCCTTAGTTTTGCTGGTATTTAAAACGAGATGATTGTTACCGCACCATTTCACAAACTGACTGACCAGTTCTCTATACTCAGCTTCTTGTCCCTCACTGATGCACCCAACAACTGCAGAGTCATCAGAGTATTTCTGCAGATGACAGGACTCAGAGTTGTACTGGAAATCAGAGGTGTACGTTGTGAAGAGAAATGGTGAGAGTACAGTTCCTTGAGGCGCTCTAGTGCTGCTGACCTCCATCCCAGACACACAACCCCACAGTCTCACAAACTGTGGTCTGTTTGTGAGGTAGTCATAAATCCAGGAGGTTGTGGCGAATCCACCTGGAATTTATGGAGCTTCTCACATAACAAAGGAGGCTGAATTGTGTTAAAAGCACTTGAGAAGTCAAAGAACATGACCCTCAAAGTGCTGCCTGATTGGTCCAGATGAGAGTGTGCTCTGTGAAGCAGGTAGATGATGGCATCTTCAACCCCAAGCCCATTACGGTATGCAAACTGTAATGGGTCCTGAAAGGTGCTGACTTGCTTGTTGAGGTGAGCCAGTAAGAGTCTCTCCAGGACTTTCATGACGTGAGATGTCAGGGCAACTGGTCTGTAGTCGTTTGGTTCAGCTGGTTGTGGTTTTTTAGGTACTGGAACAAGGCAGGATGTTTTCCACAGCACAGGAACTGTTTTCTGTCTCAGACTGGTGTTGAAGAGGTGCTGGAGAACTGGACATAGTTGCATTGAGCAGGTCTTGAGATCTCTGGGACTGACACCATCTGGACCTGCAGCCTTGTTCTGGTTCAGTTACTCCAGTTGTTTCTTGACCTGGTTGCAGGTCACAGACAGAGTGGAGGTGGAGGCAGGAGGCACGAATATAATCACGAATATTTTTCTTAAAAATGTCAAATTTGGTGCAAATAAGGGATGATTACTTCACAAGTCAGATTTATTTCAGCCTTCATTCACATCTACATTATTCTTTACAACATACAATAATCTGTTGCCTGTGTAATTGGTCCCTGAGTCGACTCTGCTCTCTCTTTCAAACTTCCTCCAGTTTCTCTAAACTCATCTGCTGGACCTGTGTCACAATAAGAAATAATATTATATAAGATTTAGTCCATTTGATATGAAAAACACAAGCAGTTAAAATATTTTCAATGGCAAAACATGCAGTTTATTTTATATTACTTTCATTCTTTTCTGTCAGCTGTGGCTTTGGGTAGTCATTGAAATAGAAAGTTATTTTATTGGAACTAATACCTGCTTATTCATATATCTGTTCATTTCATACTGACAAGAGAAATCCTCTCATCAGAACTGCTTCTGAAAATAAATTACTTTTAACAATAGTCATAATTCTCAGCACAAATCTCTTATTTTCACAAAGAATCGGTTTTATTTACCAGTTTTATTTTCGTAGTGTTGAATCAGGTAGAAGGGCAGTTTTCTACACCAGCTCTTCATTAAACTCATTCACTAAATTATCCTGCTCACTCTGGATTGTGGACTCATTTTGCTTGATGCTGGATTTTCCTTCTAACTTTGAGGAGCTACAAGACAAAGTTTCCCAGGTTGTTGCGTCATATCATATTATTATTAAATTGACGCTTGTTGCATAACATCATCTAATCATCCTATTTTGTCATCCCAAACCACAAGCTTGTTGTAGTGACAAAGTTGTTCGTTTTTGTACATTTAGCAGCTTCTGTTTGAGCTTCTTATTTCCCATTTTACCTTTCAATCCCTGCTGACTGACAACTTTTTTCTAGTTTCATATGATCAATTATGGATCTAACTCAATCTAGTTATGTATACTGCCAGGATATGCTTCTTGAGAGTTGGGACAAAACATGTCCTACAATAAAAGGTCTAATATATATTAAAAAATCAAGAAATCCATCACATTTGACATACCTACAAAGTTACATCCAAAGGAACAGTGTAAACCCATTTTATTATTTAGCACACATTTTTGTCTTTTAATGAAATTTTGTTTAAAATGTATGGTCTGTGGTTAGAGGGTCCATGTTATTATACACTCACCGGCCACTTTATTAGGTACACCATTTTAGTAACGGGTTGGACCCCCTTTTGCCTTCAGAACTGCCTCAATTCTTCGTGGCATAGATTCAACAAGGTGCTGGAAGCATTCCTCAGAGAGTTTGGTCCATATTGACATGATGGCATCACACAGTTGGCGCAGATTTGTCGGCTGCACATCCATGATGCGAATCTCCCGTTCCACCACATCCCAAAGATGCTCTATTGGATTGAGATCTGGTGACTGTGGAGGCCATTTGAGTACAGTGAACTCATTGTCATGTTCAAGAAACCAGTCCGAGATGATTCCAGCTTTATGACATGGCGCATTATCCTGATGAAAGTAGCCATCAGAAGTTGGGTACATTGTAGTCATAAAGGGATGGACATGGTCAGCAACAATACTCAGGTAGGCTGTGGCGTTGTAACGATGCTCAATTGGTACCAAGGGGCCCAAAGAGTGCCAAGAAAATATTCCCCACACCATTACACCACCACCACCAGCCTGAACCGTTGATACAAGGCAGGATGGATCCATGCTTTCGTGTTGTTGATGCCAAATTCTGACCCTACCATCCGAATGTCGCAGCAGAAATCGAGACTCATCAGACCAGGAAACGTTTTTCCAATCTTCTATTGTCCAATTTCGATGAGCTTGTGCAAATTGTAGCCTCAGTTTCCTGTTCTTAGCTGAAAGGAGTGGCACCCGGCGTGGTCTTCTGCTGCTGTAGCCCATCTGCCTCAAAGTTCGACGTACTGTGCGTTCAGAGATGCTCTTCTGCCTACCTTGGTTGTAACGAGTAGTTATTTGAGTCACTGTTGCCTTTCTATCAGCTCGAACCAGTCTGGCCATTCTCCTCTGACCTCTGGCATCAACAAGGCATTTCCGCCCACAGAACTGCCGCTCACTGGATATTTTTTCTTTTTCGGACCATTCTCTGTAAACCCTAGAGATGGTTGTGCGTGAAAATCCCAGTAGATCAGCAGTTTCTGAAATACTCAGACCAGCCATTCTGGCACCAACAACCATGCAACATTAAGTCACTCAAATCCCCTTTCTTCCCCATACTGATGCTCGGTTTGAACTGCAGGAGATTGTCTTGACCATGTGTACATGCCTAAATGCACTGAGTTGCCGCCATGTGATTGGCTGATTAGAAATTAAGTGTTAACGAGCAGTTGGACAGGTGTACCTAATAAAGTGGCCGGTGTGTGTAGTTGTCCTCAGCAACAGGTCACAATATTGATTAGGCAAAAAAGACTTTTATAAAACTCCAAAACTGTAAACACCTATATGTCAAATTAAAGAGAAGAGTGTAGGGCATATCAACCAACAACTTCCGATTACGTTAAATCACAGAAGGCCTCTGTTCCTTAATACTGTCACAAGCTCAGTTAGTTTTGTGACCCACATTGCAGGAACTCAGACACAGACAGTACTCAGGTGCAAAAAGTGAAGGGTTTATTTACAGTGCTGTACAAAATGACAATGTGCTCTGGAGTCTGGTGCATCTGGGGAGGTCTCAGCACTGTAATAGAAAGGTTTGTTAGTTCCAGATCCAGACTGAAAGGCTCAGGTGATCTTGCGAGAACTGGTGAGGTTAACTCACGGGATGATGCAGGTAGCTGAACTTGAAGAAAGGGCAGGTCCAGTGCGGTGCTGTGCAGGGAGGTGGTGAGTCCAAGGTCGGGTGAGGAGGCTGGGGGGAGACAGACAGGTTCCAGGCGATCAGACACTGGACACGAAGTAATCCTCGGAACACAAGGAGCAGGGTGAGTAATCCTGGAGAGAACACGATGAGTCATACAAACAAAGATCCACAGTCTTCATAAACAGCACACAAATCTCAGAAACGTTTCACTGAATCACTAGAAATTATCACAAGGAGTTGGCACACGGGAGCTACCATTCAGGTCAACAACCAGGTGATGAATGAAGGTCTGCCTCTGGCTTAAGTAGCACCCTGCTCCTCATCAGCGCTGATTGCCACCAGGTGTTGTCAATCTGCCTCGCTCTCCAGCGTAGATCCTCACTACAGAGAGAAGACTCACCCGACACAGAATACACAACACACACAAACACTGAACCTGACAAATACTGTTGAAACATCTGCTTGGGAGGCCTCTTTTTCACCTCTCCTATTCCCAACAAAGAAAGGAGACATTGAGACCCAACTTAAAGTCTGGATCTTGTCAAAATCAATACTTTTATGGCTGAAAACATGCTCTCTGGGGTATCCTCCCTGTGAAAGCTTACTAAATGCAGATTCTGGCCTGTGATAACAAGAGAATGTCAAAACACCCAGAGCTCGGGGTGCAAGACTCCCCCTTTTAACTAAAAGCTAAGTGCTTTCTATTTTCTTTAAGAATTCCAAAGTACGCCTGTTTATATCTGATAAGGACAATTCATTGTGTTCTCAACCATTAAAGTCATCTGAGAAATTCCTAACAAGAGATATGGCTTGGAGAAAGAGGTTTCGATGAAATCTGGTCACAGAGTCAAACTCCCTTCCTCCTCCCTCCTAAACACAGATGTTACTTCAAAGAGAACTTGATGGCACATGATAATTAAATTTACAACCCCTAAGAACTCCATGAAACTAGGGTTAGAAAGTCCAGTTAACTAGCCAAACAGTACCCTCCGCAGGAGAACAAAAGACATTTGCACCCAAAGATCTTGTTACTGATTTTTATTCTAATGTGATCACACATTTAATGTAATTAAATTTCTTCTGTACAGGAACTGTATAACACCATGATTTTCTACTCTGAGGTAATGTTCACCCAATTTAACTAAGTGATATATTGTGTTAGAAAATGTAGAAAATATGTGTCTGAAAACTATATTTAGTGAAATTCTGATAATAAGGAAGTAAGTAATATAATTTGTGTAATCATGTTACAGGTTTTATTGTTATGTTTCATTAACCAGTGAATCTCTTCTTTATTACTCAGGAATAAATACTGGCATACGTAAAAAGTACCATTATGTTATTAGAATAGAAAAATGCTGTTTGCTAATCCTTGATAAAAGATAAAATGATTATAGTTGTACCTTTCACAAAGAGTGGATGAGTAAGCGTTTTTATGAAGTTATACATTAATCTGTAACCTTTATAAAAAAGTTAGAGTCTTATAAGTAAATTTCCAAGGAGAAGGCCATTGAGACAGCCCACACAGAGGCTGGCGTTACAACCGTATAAACGCTGGAACTCTGCGCCTGTCTCCACCCTTAAGACCTTAAACCTTAATCCTTCCTTTAAGCTTTGTTTCTTTTGCTTTAAGTTTCGCTCTCATTTTTTTTTTGTTCGCTTCTTTTTCTTCTTTACCTAAGTTTTTTAATTCTTCGCTAATTTATCATTTTACCTTGTTTTTCTACATTATCAAAACTCTTCATTTTGTTTGAAACTTAAGTGTTTGTTTTGTAACGCACAATTTTCATATCTTCATAGTTAATTTTTCTTTAAGTTCAGCGCACGCTCAAACAAATAAAAGTAATTTTATTTTAATATTTTAATTCAACACGCAACGACTTTCACTTCATTAGTGGAGCCAAAAGACTATAACTCCCGACAGAGCTTCTTCAGTTGGGCCTTCCGGCACAGGACGAGACCTTCATCACTCACTTGATCGTTACTCAGGAGCCTAAATAGCTCTTCTTCCCTCCACCTAGAATTCAAACAGTAACAATATCTTGGGATGCAAATATCTTCATCTCCTGATGAGTGTACCATTGGCTGGTTAAACGGAGACTTCTTTAACCCAAGGTTCAGAGTTCCAGGGATTGTAAATTTAATTATCATGTGCCATTAAGTTCTCTTTGAAGTGGCATCTGTTTTACGTGAAGCAGGAAGGGAGGGTCAAATCTCACCGGAACATCTTTCTGAAAACCATATCTCTTGTTGGAGGTGTCACGATTGACTTTAACGATACACAGGATTGTCTCTTCCAGATATCAACAAATGTTACTTTGGAATTCTTTAAGAAAACAAAAAGCACTTATCCTTGAATTATAATGGGGAGTCCTGCATTCAGTGGTCTTGTTATCAAAGGCTAGAATCTGCATTTAATCAACTCTCACAGTGGTTCCAGCCATAAAAGTGTTGATTTTGACAAGATCCAGACAGACGTTGGATTCCTATTATTTATTCTCCTCTTGGGATGGGAGAGGTGAAGAAAAGGTCTCACAAGCAGATTTTACAAACAGTTATTGAGACACAAAGAACTTCTGCAATATAATTCCTCAGAACTTACTGGTTGATATGCACTACATTGTCTTATCTCCATATTTGGTTTCATTACCAAATACTTATGCATCTATTGATACTACAGTCAGACTCCGGTGGATTTACTGCAAAAACATACACTCACTGGCCACTTTATTAGGTACACCTGTCCAACTGCTCGTTAACACTTAATTTCTAATCAGCCAATCACATGGCGGCAACTCAGTGCATTTAGGCATGTACACATGGTCAAGACAATCTCCTGCTGTTCAAACCGATTTAAGTGACTTTGAACGTGGCATGGTTGTTGGTGCCAGAATGGCTGGTCTGAGTATTTCAGAAACTGCTGATCTACTGGGATTTTCATGCACAACCATCTCTAGGGTTTACAGAGAATGGTCCGAAAAAGAAAAAATATCCAGTGAGTGGCAGTTCTGTGGGCGGAAATGCCTTGTTGATGCCAGAGGTCAGAGGAGAATGGCCAGACTGGTTCGAGCTGATAGAAAGGCAACAGTGACTCAAATAACCACTCGTTACAACCAAGGTAGGCAGAAGAGCATCTCTGAACGCACAGTACGTCGAACTTTGAGGCAGATGGGCTACAGCAGCAGAAGACCACGCCAGGTGCCACTCCTTTCAGCTAAGAACAGGAAACTGAGGCTACAATTTGCACAAGCTCATCGAAATTGGACAATAGAAGATTGGAAAAACGTTGCCTGGTCTGATGAGTCTCGATTTCTGCTGCGACATTTGGATGGTAGGGTCAGAATTTGGCGTCAACAACATGAAAGCATGGATCCATCTTGCCTTGTATCAACGGTTCAGGCTGGTGGTGGTGGTGTAATGGTGTGGGGAATATTTTCTTGGCACTCTTTGGGCCCCTTGGTACCAATTGAGCATTGTTACAATGCCACAGCCTACCTGAGTATTGTTGCTGACCATGTCCATCCCTTTATGACCACAATGTACCCAACTTCTGATGGCTACTTTCAGCAGGATAATGCGCAATGTCATAAAGCTGGAATCATCTCGGACTGGTTTCTTGAACATGACAATGAGTTCACTGTACTCAAATGGCCTCCACAGTCACCAGATCTCAATCCAATAGAGCATCTTTGGGATGTTGTGGAATGGGAGATTCGCATCATGGATGTGCAGCCGACAAATCTGCGCCAACTGTGTGATGCCATCATGTCAATATGGACCAAACTCTCTGAGGAATGCTTCCAGCACCTTGTTGAATCTATGCCACGAAGAATTAAGGCAGTTCTGAAGGCAAAAGGGGGTCCAACCTGTTACTAGCATGGTGTACCTAATAAAGTGGCCGGTGAGTGTACGTGTACTGTGAAACTCTTCTCTTGATCAGTGAATTAAAGGGTGCTTCATCTACATTTAAATTAGGCTCACACGTTTCCTTAAAAGCAAAACTTAGCATTTTATCAACTGACCCTCAAACCTCTATGTACAGATAAAAGCAATAAGAATCGTTTATAATGTAGAATTCAGGAAACACATTAATCCAGCTGTTCCCAAACTTATTTTGCCACGCACCCCCTTTTATGTCCCGGCCGTGTTGAAGCACCCCCAATCCCCCGCACCTTAAAAAAAAATGCCACAAGCATTTTTGTTTCTGTTGAAAGGACGTTGAATTTTATTTAGGCTATATTAAAGACAATATGTTTACTCAAATGAACAAAAAACACATCTAATGATGATCTAATGATCACAACAATGCGCTCCTGTGTTTGAATTAATCTGAAACACTATAAAAATAAAAAAAGTTATGTGCAAGCTTCCAGTTTTAGGGCAAAAAACACAGGTTATTGAAATAATATTAGAACGCCAATAATTTGAATTAAATTGCAATAAAGTCATACAAAAACAACATGGCTCTGGATCTGGTGATCACCCTCTTCATCCCTTTTTCCTCGTTGCCGTCTCTTTCCCTCTGCCGTCTCCTCCAGCTCATCATTTTTTAACTCCTGCTCTTTTTCTTCTCCCGGATCCGTTGCAATTCTATCCTCTGTTGCCTTTGATTCGTCTCTCTCTCTTGGTTCCTCTCCTTTATCAGTACCTTTGTCTTTCAATTTCTCAACTGACAGTTTCCCCGATTTAAGCCAATTGAACATATTTGCGAAAAGGAATGAAGTAGAGGCCACAAGCTAGGTGTGCACATAAATTGTATAGTAGTAGAAGAAGAAGAACTTCTTCTACACTTCATTTCTAGTGCATTTTGAATAGTATTTTTTTTTTAATTTTACAGAGGAAATATTTATTTACACATCTTTATTGTGTGGGGAAACAATGCTGTATTTTGTAATTACTATTATTACATTTTTCAGCCATTACATTTTTCACCTCGCGCACAACACTTAGGGAATCCCTGCACTAATCTATTGTATACGAAAGCAAATGTTTTAAAGTTAATGGATCTAGTAAAGTCTAAAACTGCTCAAATAATGTACAAAGTGAGGAAGAATTTGCTTCCAGGAAACATTGTAAGCATATTTAGAGACAGAGAGGGTGGTTATAGTCTCTGAGATGAGTTGAATTAAAAAAAAAAATGAAAGTAAGAACAACTTGTGGAATGGGTTAGATGAGAAACTTCCGACTAAGCCAATGATATATCTCATTTAATCATATATCATAAAATTAACTAAAATGATGTGTTGTGTTTTGAAACTAGGGATGGGATTGTTCATTCTGTAATGACCTTATGGAACATGTGTGTTATTGTCTATTGTTATAGTTGAGTGATAATATGCATGAATGCTGTAAAAAAGGAGTAGGACAAGTCAAAATAAATCAAGATTTAAGTAATTAAAATGCTTGAAATGTTTTTATCTGTGATAACTGAAGTGCGCAGATCATGCAAATTTTAGGACACCACTGAATATATTGATATTATAAGATTTTGAACAGGTTATGTCTGTGTTGTCATTTTACAACAGTGGGCTACAGGGGTAACAAAAGTCTGGTATGGACCTTGCACTTCATATTAAGGAACAGAACTTTACTTTCCACTTGTTTGATGGTGGAAATACAAAGAGAAATATCACTGATTTTAATCAGTTTTCGATGTTTTAACAATTTTAACATATTTTACAATTTTAATTGTATGATTTGTATTGTGTTAGTAAATAAATTACACAATCCAGTTATATTAAATAATGTTTTGAGTACCGGTATTTTAGGATAGAAGTAATTCTGTAGCATAATTAAAAAAAAATACTATAGTACTGGCACTTTTTTGTGTAATGTAAGAAGAGGTTTGAGGATCAGTTGATAAAATGCTAAGTTTTGCTTTAAAGGAAACCTGTGAGCCTAATTTAGGGGCCTGTCCTTGGGCCTCGGACATTGGATCCGTGTCCTGCTTGGGGGTGGCTGGCTGCCGACGGGGCCTGTGAAATTGCGCCACAGCTCCCTGGGGCACCTGTACTGTGGTTGCGAGGTGACTGCGCTGGAGGTTACTTATGGTCTTGTCTGGGAGAGGGCTATGGTTTCTCCTGTGGTGGCCTGCCCATGCTCTGCTGCTCCGTGGTTGAGACCTGGACCCCTTGGGCTTGGGTCAGCCCTGTGGTCTGCTTTGAGGTCTGGGGGCCGGGGCCGGGGCTTTCCACACCCACTGTCAAACAATTTTATGGAGAAACCTTATGGTCACAGGTGCGTTCATGCACACAGGTGTGCATACAGATATTCACAGACACTCACTGACTTGGGCTTCAGCTGCCACTGGGAATGTTGTGTGTTAAGCAGTGTCATTATTTATTTGTGTCCCCAATGATATTATCAGTATTTAAATATACGTAGGTGTTGGTGATGCTGTGGTGTCTCTACTCTTGTTTTTGTCTCCCTTAGCAGGTGTTGAAGCAGATTTCTTTCTCTCCCAACTTCTCTTCTACCTCTTCTTATCTCTTTTTCCTCTTGTTTCTTTTTTCTCTAATTTCCTCTCTCCTTTGCCATGTCCGTTGATTAAAAAAAAAGTTGCAATAAACAATATAACATCTAAATAAAAATAAATAAAGGTAACAAGCTGAACGTTGCAGTGATTGCTCCAAGTTTTGCTTTAAAGGAAATCTGTGAGCCTAATTTAAATGTAGATGAAGCGCCCTCTAATTCACAGATCAAGAGAAGAGTTTCACAGTACAAGTATGTTTTTGCAGTAAATCGACTGCCGTCTGACTGTAGTATCAGTAGATGTATAAGTATTTGGTAACGAAACCAAATCTGAAGATAATGCAACATCAAATTTTGGTGCTAATCATGCTAACAACAACACAGTTGTGTGTACTAAAGAGTAAACCCATCATTAGTATTAGTTTAACTCTCTGGAGACTCGATCGGCCAGCCTCAATGTGGCGCTGGAGGAAAATCATGTCATGTTTCTGTCCATGTTATGCCATGTTCTGTGTATCTGGTTTATTTTCTTCCTCCTGTTCTGTCTAGTAATTAGGGATTGCCATAATGAGTGGAGTCCCAATGCAGGACTCCATTCAAATGGCAAACCTATTATTCTACACCTCTAAACTGGTCTCTGACTAGATTTACAGATTTATTTTCTTTATAGATTTATTATTCTTCTGTAGACATTATTGCGGCCCGAATGGAGGACAGATCCAGGTGGTTCATACATCAAATTGACCGGCTTATTCACTAGAAGAGTGGAATTACTTTTATTTCAGATCCGACTTACCATGGCGACGCAGCACACCAAAAAGCGCCCCCGAAACGCCCCCCAGCCCAAACCGTAAAAATTTATGATGCGTATTATATATCACACAGACCGGGTCGGAGACCTGATGTGATTGATCTTGGGTTCGTGGCGTTTCGGGTTGCCATGGCAACGGTATTAACAAAAAAATTAAAATCCAATGGCCTCGACGTACATGGACCGTGCCGTACCGAGTTGACAAAAAGTGAATCTAAAAGGGAAACATGTTTATTTGTCAAAACTGTTTCTATTTAGAACCTGTTCCTGTCAGGTTCTGGGGTTTTGCTTATTTCATTCCATGTTGTAGCTTTTGGTTTTTCTGTAGTTGTGTTTCTTTTCCAGTCACCGGTTATCACTCTGTGTTTCATGTTACTTTAGTCTTGCCTCGTGTCTGAGTTCATGTTTGATATTTGTCGTCTAGTTCAGCCTTTATTTTGCCCCAGTCGTGTTTCCTGTTCTGCTTTTATTTTTGTACCGTCTGTACTTCCTGTTCTCCCCGTAGTGTAGGTCCCTTGATTGTGCTATGTCACTTCCTTTGTTCATTCTGTCCAATCCCAGGTGGATCCTGTTACTATGATTAGTTCCTGTGTTTGTTTTCCCCATGTCCTCAGGTGATTTGAGTTTGTGATCAGTTAGGGTTTTGTATTTAAGTTCCATGTGTTTTCCAGTCAGTGTCGGTTTGTTTTCCCTGTCAGCACCATAGCCAGTCCCAGTTGTAACTCTCAGTCGTGACCCTCTGTCTCTTGTCGTGATCAGCACCCCAGCCTTAGCCTGTGTCGTAGCCCTGTCTCCGTGATTAGCTTAGTTCTGTTCTGTTCCTCCTCTCCGTTACCCTGGATTACTTTTAAGTTGTTTACCCCTTTGGACTCCTCACCCTTCATGTAAGTTATTTTGCTGCCCCGTCAGCAGTTTATTTCCTTCATTAAAATCTCTTTTGTTCCTATTCACGTTCTGTTGTGTTTTCCCTCCCACACTCACTGCACCTGGGTCCAGCATTGCAACCCTAAACGTGACAGTTCCTTTACAGGGTAAAATAGCTAAGACTTTTCTCAACACAAATATATAAATATAATTAATATAATGTGCAGTTTTAATAAATGATTTTTAAAACCTGTTTTGTCCCAACTCTCAAGAATAAGTGTGGTGAGAAGAACCAGATGAGATATTAGGGAATTATTAATATAATTATCATTATCACAAAAAATGAAAATAAAAAACAGAATGAAATACAAATGTTGAGGAGGAACAAGGCCAGCAGGCAAAGACACAGGAGAAAAAACAGGATGAGAAACAGGAGGATCTGACTGAAGCAAGGAGCATATACACTGGAGCAAGATGATCACTAGAAGGAGGAACAACTGAGAAGAAAGGCAGGTGAAGTGGTCGACTTGGGGTGCAGTCACACCACCCCTGTTTAGTCCGGTTCAATCGAACCTTAGTTCATTTATATAGAAATCTGTTGTGTTTTTGGGAGGTGTGAACTCTGATTCGGACCAAACAATCGAGCTCGAGTCTAAAAACATGGGTATGAACTCTGGAGCGGTAAATGTCCTGTATTTGTATTTGTAGTTTTTGAGTTTGGAAACAAAAACAGTCTCTTACCATGAACCTTCAGAATGATGAAGATTGTTGCTCTTTGGTTGTTGTCCGCTGAGATAAAACTGAAATCACCAGAATCCTGAAGAGTCAGTTTTCTCAATGTTAAACTAAAGTTGTTGTTGTTGAACGTTACTCTGTCCTGAAATGGGTTATTTTTAGTAACACCGAAATTATAGTTTGCAACTGTGACATCTCCATATTTCCAAGTTGCCTTAGTGACCCCTTCAGTTGATAAACCTGATGAAATCTCCACTGAGTCTCCAACTTTCTTATGAATGACTCGTTTTTCATTCGAAGCCTCCACATCTGGAACACAAACAAACAACAAAGTATAATCTTGGTGAAAAATCCTTTTCTAGTTGGTCTTTTAAAGTCCCTCCACGAAAACAAAAATGTTTCAAACTTTGTTAACATTGTAACAATCAACCCCCCCAAACTTCGGTTTAAAAGGCTGGGTTACTAATGAACATATAAAAGCTTCAGAATCACTAGAAAAAGGTTGCTTGAGTCATGAAAACCTTGGTGATTAAAGAACAAAAACACTCCACATAAATCAGTTCAGTCGTGCCGACTGGCAAAATATATTCTGTTTTTTCTTTCCACCCAGCCCAACCAGGGCACTCATGCAGAAAAAAATAACCCCTAAGTGTCCTACTAAAAAAAATAATTTAAAGAGTAGCCCGAGTCTATTATTATTTGTCCTTAGTCCCCCAAATTATTTAATCCTCTTGCGCAGAAAATATACAAAAAGGCGATCGCTCCAAAAAAGGGAAAAAAGGCTTGACATACCAAATGTCACAACATAGCCACCTTATTTTTTTTCAAGTGTTAAAAGGCATCTGTGTTTCCATCAGTCATCATTGCTATTGCTGAAAATTTTCACCCAATCAGCACAAAACCAGTGGAAGATTCAGAAAAATGGGCTGAAACAGTTTTTACTGACTACCATTTAAACATATAGAGGCTTTACCTTTCCATGAACACTGACATCATCAAGATGAAAAAAATTAGGTCAAGTGGATGCTGCATCTTATTTTAGAAGAATCCATGAAATTGAGTTTTTGCTGGACACTTATAACTAAAATATGATTAGATGTTCAAAAGAGAAGTGAATGACAGTCGTGAAAAAAACTTGGAAGTCCTTCTTTCAATTTTGGTATTTTAGAAAATCTATTTTTAAAATGAGTGGAACTTTTTAAGAATTTGAAATTATTTCAGTCAAACCTCAAATGTAGAAAAACATACAACAGATTTGAAATTAAAAATATTTGAAACAAAAACAAATCTCAAGTGAGAAACTAAGGAAACTTCTGCTGCTTTCTATGAGGTGCCACCTGGGACATTATACAGAATTGTCTTGCATGTACACAGAAAATTAAACTCCTTTCATACATACTAGTGAAAGCTCCCATACACACTAGTGAAAAGATTAACCTTTCATACACATTACGGAAATCCTTTCACTAGTAAAATCCTTTCATACACAACTGAAATCCTTTCATACACGCTAGTGAAATCCTTTCATACACACTAGTAGTAAGATAATTTCATACACACTACTAAAATCCTTTCATACACACTACTGATGCTAGAATGCACACCTCTTCACTGCTGGCCTCTGACTGGTGTGGCAAAAAGACCCAGAAGTTGAATAGTGAAACAGCTAAATTTTTGAAATCATTTGTAGTTGTTATAATGAAATACAAACTCAACTAATGATTAACTGAAAACACCTGAATGGAAAAACACTAGACTGAAGACACAAGCTGAACTGATAAGATACTGAATGACACATGAGAAGAACAGGAAGTACAGACATAACCAAAATAAAAGCAAAACAGGAAACTAGTTCATGAGAAAATAAAAGCTGAACCTAAAGACTGGGGATAAATCAAAACACTAGATACACATAGAAACATGAGAAACACGGTTAAAACACAACTTCACAAAATCCCCCTAATTCATAATAAATAAACAAAAAAAAACCAAAACCCCAGAACCTGACACTGACAGGGAGTCCCTGTATCATTTTTTAAATGTGTCTTGCTGTGTCTCTTCAGAGATCCTCTGTTTTGTTTTTGGATCTTCAAGCTTCACATTCAGTCTGATTAGTTTTCCTGATTCTATATTTGTTTCAATAAAAATCATTTAATTGAAGAAAAAATCAAGCGGAAACCAGTAAAATATTAAAATAACAAACATTAAGGGTTCATGTTGGATTGTTTACAGGTTTGATTGTTTACTTTAATCTACATTTAACAGTTTGATGTTAGAATTTATTAGTCAGCTGTTACATTTTCCACTTGGAGCTTCTATTATCAAATTAAATCAATTCAAATCAAAAATTCTTTTATTAATCCCCGAAGGGAAATTAAATGTTGTTGTAGCTCAGTTCTTCTTTCGGGAGCCATTGTAGAAGGTTCAGGGTAACTGCGAAGCAATCTCTTCCGCCCTCTTCCTCCCTTCCGCCCTGATCCTCTCTCTCCCGTTCTGACTCCCTGGCTCCTCCCCTGCTACCACATGGTTTTATAACAGAGTAAGAAAAGATAATCTCACCCAGAGAAGTGCACCACTGCCCCCTCAGGGCAGCTGGGACTTATTACAGCATGTAATGAGTTCATATTCAGCAAGCATCTGCCCTAGAATGCTTAGCGGGATTTAAGCCAATAAAAGCTGTAGAGACGTCAAGACCTCCATGGCACTGAGCGTTTGGATTGCGCTTGATGTCTATAGACTTCTATGGCACTGAATAAGTTAACCTTGAACACGTTTGCCTATAATTTTCTGTCTAAGCCTCCAACACAACCCCCTCCTAATGTTTCTGTGTTTAGTGTGGTGCACATCATCATACTAAACAGCACAATGACAACCTTTCCCTTTTTAAATAGGCAGATAGGCTAATTACATCATTATAGACACGATCAATGCAAATTACAGGACACTCCTTAATGTAGCATGTTTTTATGGTCAAATTATTTTCAGTACTTATAGGGGGTGCTGGAAAGGAGGTCATCCTCTGATTAGGAGGTGAGTGGTTTGATTCCAGGTCCCAGTAGGCTGTGTTGAAGTATCCTTGGCCAAAATATTTAACACTAAAACTGCCCCCTGGGTGCCATACAGATGGCAGCCTTCTGCTCCTCATCAGGAATGGATCAAAAGCAGTAATCAATTTCCCTGTGTGTGTAACATACTTGGCCATATTACTTAAAATATTTTTACGGTTGCCATCATCTTTTTCCAGTTTTATTAGTTTGTTTTTTAATTTTGGTTGAACCACAAATCAAAAAAAAATAAATTGGATTTTCATTAGTTCCAATCGATTTTGAATAATTATGACTTTTTCAGTTTAAGATTATTTCAATGCTCATTGTGGTTTGCATCTTTTAGCATTCTCTGTATTAGCAGATTTCGTGCTGCATCTGCTTAAAAAGTGTTGCAACACACGGGGCATGTTAATCTTTCTGTTTCTGTCACTTCCTGCACTGTTCCTTAAATTGTAGGTCATACTGAAACACGGTTCTATTATAGTCTGACAGACATTACTTTGCAGAGCTCTTGCTGTTTTGGACTCAGTTGTTGCAGATGTTTGAATTTTTGCCTTTTTTCAGTGACATGGCAGGTGAAAATAATTTGCTGAAGTACATCTGAAAAACTGTGAGTCAGCCATGAAAACAGAAATAGACCTACTTCCTGTGAGCTTTCTACCCAAACCATCAATGATGACCGAAAGTGACGTGTGAGATATAAACTGTTATGTTACTCTTTCCACTGAAGGGAGACTGTGTGGTTACAATACTTTTTCCCAGAAAATGAAACAGCTCTGACCATCACAAAAATTTTATTGTATAGAAGAATGAAACTGGCAAATATAATATCATCCACTTTACAACAGGACAAAAAAGATGTAATAAAAACCCCCATGTCATCTAAATGACTGGAGAGAAAGAAAAGAGAGGATAAATGGCCTCTTTAAGAGTTTTACAATATAAAGGACATTACTAAGAGATCTTAAAGAGGCCTTCTCACACAAATTTCATGACTTTCTGAAGTATTAACCTGTAATATGAAACATTTTATATCTAAAAATCTTTAGGAAAGACTAATTAATAGACCTTTTAATCTATCTGTGTCAAGATTTGGCAGGCTTTCGGGCTGTAAGTAATTAATATTCATTATTCAAATTTGCTGGACTCAGATTGGCTAACAAACTAGCCTATGAGAGCAAGGCTACTTGCTCTCATACTGTTTCCTGCCCTGCTGTGCCTGGCAACAGCAGACATAGTCTCTTGCTGTTTGTTACATCTTATGCTACAGCTTTTAGCAAGCAGCATGCTAGGCGTGGTTTCAACTGCCGTAGCCAATGAATACTAACGAGCAAAGGAGCTGTGACAAAACATTTTTTATACTGGGGCTGTTGGTAGTAACTAATGCCGCTTTCACACATGGGCCGAATGGTGTCGGGTCGGGTCAGTCTAGTTTTGTTCACACACTCACCTCTGGAATTCGGCCGTGGGCGTGAGCAATGCGCATGTGGGTGGGGGCATGGGCTGTTTCGTTTACCTTATCAATGACGGAGTTCTGTGACGCAATTCTTAAGCGACACAAGACTAATAAACACACCACACCGGCACATTATGCAGAAGACGAGGGTGGGAAAGCTAATCTTAAATCTGATGCTGCACCTGTCTGACCATTTAGTCTAAAAATAAAGTTTTCATGTTTCTGTCTTGTCCTCTTCATTACTAAAACATTTAAACTAGTTACTACCAGAGCATGTTTATTCTGAAAACACGCTCGTAAATTCGTCTCCAAATAAAAACATGCTGCTGGGATTTTATTAACACAAATCCGATGTAGCCTCCACATATTTCTTTTAATAAGGCTGAATGGAGCTGTTATCTGCGCTTCCTTTAATCCTGTTGAACAGGAAGCTTGACTGGATTCATAATAAAAGCATTCATATTTGCTTTAAATAAAAGTGAATAAATAACGAAAGATTCTTAAACAAGGCATCATTTACAAGTTGAGTGATATAACCAGTTATTAAAGAGAAGAGAAAGCAGATACAATTGTTGTAGTTCTGCAAAGTTTATCGCACACTTTTTATTTTATTTATTCACAAAAGGAAGCAGACAGCTTCTCAGCAGCACCCGGTCACGTCTCCCTTCCTCTGCAGAGAAGCTCACTTCTCTGTGGAGCACGGTCTTCGATTCCACATCTTCTCCATCAAACCACCAACGTCGACCTCGGATACAGAGATAAAAAAGCGGTCTTCAGTCTCCCGCATGTCGCGGGAGCCATAACACAGATGGCTAAGAGCTAGCTCATCTGCACACTGCGAGTTTGCTACAGTAGTTTTTCGTGAGCTGCTTCACAGTGTTTAAAGCACTTAAAACTGTGTCCACTCCAAACACTCTTCTTTCCCCATAAAAAATATCCATGTCCTGGAATCACTTCATCACTTGTGGTCGGCTCCACTCCAACCGTTGCAGGTTCTTGGTCACTCTGTACTCACATCTGAGTTTTTTCAGCTTGTCACGGCACTGCTTTTGTAGTTGTCATGTTAAAAATCATGTGAAAAATCCCATCGGCGCGGTTCAGTGTCGTCACACATGTGCACACTACCAGGCCAATCGGTGGTTAATACTACGTAGGTAGGCTCGTGACTGGCATCAGTTTACTTGACCAATCAGTTTATAGGTAGGTGTGGTGAATAGGTATGGGGTCGGCTTGGCCCTGATCGGACTACAGAGCCAGTGGTTCCAAAAAAGGTCCCTGTTGGGGCGGGCTCTGACGGGGCCGGCCAAGTATGAACAAAGCAGGAACGGGTCCGTACCGACACCATGCGGCCCATGTGTGAAAGCGGCATAAGGGCGCATTCAGACCAGCCCTGTTTAATTTGCTTGAATCGAACTCTAGTTCATTTCCACAGAAAGTCTGGTTCAGTTGGGGAGGTGTAAATGGGCAACTGAACTTTGATTCGGACAAAACAATCAAACTCTAGTCCACCTAAAAACATGGGTCTCGGTTCGATTGAAACAAACTCTGGAGCGGTGCGATTGCATGTGTGAACGCAACCGGACTGGTACCGCACCAAATGCAGGAATTGGACTATATTGTGCAGCTGTTTCATTTCGTTATCTGATCATTTTGAACCCATTGCTGCAGAATATTGATCTGGTACACACAAAGTATCAATCCCAAAACCACCAGAATCTGCTGCTACTCCAGGTTTGTTTATGGTTCACTCTCCCGCGGCAGCACCAGGAAGTGCAGTAACAAGTAGTACAGAAACTCTACAGTGCCACCACAGGTGGGGGTGTAACATGCTCCAAAGATTATTTGGCTTGGTTCTTGTTCATAGAGTGCAGTGTGAATCCAAACCACAACAACTAAAAACAGCAACAATTTGGCAATTTTGGTCCCCAATCGAACCGAGTCCAGGTGTGAATACAGTCTAACAGTGTTCTTGGTCCAGACCAGACTGTTTACTCAGTCCAGTCAAAATAAATCTGTATTTCTACAATTGATATATTATTACTGAACAAACCAGTAATGTCTCCATTGAGGATAGAATAGGCCTGTATATAATGTGATTATTTAAACAGTTTAAACATGTAGCCTGTAAATGTTTTGCAGCAAGTTTACATTTTCATTATTTTAAGAGTTGTGATTGAAAATACAGGTTTTATTGTTTTAGAAATTAGTCGAAATTAATCTATGCAAAGCAATGGTGGTGCAAAAGTCTGCAAAAAAAAGCCTTACAACAAGAAGAGACCCATCCCCCGCTACTTCAAGTTTCAAGTTTATTTATTTATATAATGCCAGTTCATGACCAAGTCATTTCAAGGCACTTCACAGAAAAATCAACCAATTAATAATAAAACATTTTTTATCTAAGGAACCAGCCGATTGGGCTGAATTGTGAGTTCAGCACAATCCCCCATCCTGAGCAAGCATGATTGGCGACAGTGGAAAGGAATGACTCCC
Organism: Pachypanchax playfairii; assembly: GCA_006937955.1. NCBI lineage: Eukaryota > Metazoa > Chordata > Actinopteri > Cyprinodontiformes > Aplocheilidae > Pachypanchax > Pachypanchax playfairii. The sequence continues at coordinate 582,861 of SSNP01000122.1, read as the reverse complement.
TTTTAACAGGAAGAAACCTCTAGCAGAACCCGGCTCAGAATGGGCGGCCTTCTGCCTTAGCCGACTGGGGTCTGAGCTGACAGGAAAGAGACACAGACAAACACCAATGGATTTTGGCCAGTCGTCATGTCTATAGAAAGATAAACAGAGAAACAGTTAATGGCAGCAGTAACAATCAAAAGCAATAACAATTTAATGGCTCTAGTGGGAATATTTCATCCTTAGCTTGTGAGATACATCCTCCTCAGAGACAGCCACAGTAAAGAAAGACAGCAGAGTAAAGAAATGTGGTCATTATGTCCTCCAGCAGTCTAAACCTATAGCAGTAACTAAAGGGAAAGCTCAGGAGAACCCAAGCTAACCCTGACTATAGGATTGTGTAAAAAGGAAAGTTCTATTCTTAAAACTACACAAGGTGTCTGCCTCACGGATAAAAAGTGGAAGCTGGTTCCACAGGAGAGGAGCCTGATAACTAAAAGCTCTTCCTCCCATTCTACTTTTAGAAACTCTAGGAACTACAAGGAGACCTGCAGTCTGAGAGCGAAGTGCTCTGTTAGGAGCATATTGAACAACAAGATCTTTAATATAAGCTGGAGCTTGGTCGTTCAAGGCCTTATACGTCAAAAGTAAAACCTTAAACTTTATTCTAGACCTTACAGGGAGCCAATGAAGTGATGCTAAAACAGGAGAAATATGATCTCTCCTTCTAACTCTCATCAGAACTCTGGCAGCAGTATTTTGGATCAGCTGAAAGCCTTTAACAGCACTATTAGAACATCCTGATAATAAAGAATTACAGTAATCAAGTCTAGAAGTAATAAATGCATGAACTAAAGTTTCTGCATCTCTTTGATTCAAAATGCTCCTAATTTTAGCAACATTATGCAGGTGGAAGTACGCCGTCCTGGTAACATGTTTAATATGAGAACTAAAGGACATGTCCTGGTCAAAGATAACACCCAGGTTCTTTACCTTCTTGTTGGAGGCCAAATTAATGCCATCCAACGTTGATGACTGACTACACAACTTGTTCCTAAGATTCTCGGGTCCAAAAGTCACAACCTCTGTCTTGTCTGAATTCAGAAGCAAAAAATTAAGCGTCATCCAACATTTTACATCATTAAGACAAGCTTGTAATCTCTGCAGCTAGTTGGCCTCATCAGGCTTCATTGATAGATATAACTGAGTATCATCAGCATAAAAATGGAATTTTATACCATGTTGTCTAATAATTTTACCAAGCGGTAACATACGTATATATAGTAAAGAGGATTGGTCCAAGCCCTGAACCCTGAGGAACTCCATGACTGACTCTGGTATATGAAGAAGATTCATTATTTACATGAACAAACTGGAATCTTTCAGTTAAATAGGATTCAAACCAGTTTAATGCAGTTCCCTGAATCCCAATATCATATTCAAGCCTCTTTAATAGGATCTTATGATCTATAGTATCAAACGCAGCACTGAGATCTAACAGGACAAGTACAGACACAAGTCCACTGTCTGATGCCATGAGAATATCATTAGAAACTTTCACCAGTGCTGTTTCAGTGCTATGATGAGCTCTAAATCCTGACTGGAACTCTTCAAAAAGATTATTACTGTGTAAATGATCACATAACTGGTTTGCAACTATCTTTTCTAGAATTTTTGAGATGAAGGGTAAATTGGATATAGATCAGGTTTCTTAAGTAAAGGTCTAATAACAGCAACCTTAAAGGCCTTAGGCACATATCCATTCATTAAAGACAAATTGATCATGTCCAATATCCACGTGTTAATCAATGCGAAGACATCTTTAAAAAGTCTGGTTGGAACAGGATCCAACCAGATGTAGATGGTTTAGAAGAAGCTATGATTTATGTTAACTCATTAAGATCAGCTGGACAGAAACTGTCTAAACATGATCCAGATTCTAAAGCTGCTTCATTGGACAACAAACCAGAGACAACAGTGGGAAAGACATTATTGATTTTTTCTCTGATTGAATCTATTTAATTAGTAGAATTCCATGAAGGCATCACTACTGAGGGTTACAGGGATACACGGTTCAACAGAAGTTGGGTTTTTTATTAATCTGGCTACAGTACTAAAAAGAAACCTGGGATTGTTCCTGTTCTCCTCTATGAGGGACGAGTAATACTCAGTTCTTTTTTTTTTTTTTACTATTTTTATTGGTGTTCTTGTACATATTTTTCACACTGTTAGTTACACATACATCCAGTAGAACATACATTTGTGTATTTGTATACAGATTGTGTAAGCATTACAAGTCAATATTTATGCTGAATAGTTATGGCAAATAGTCACTTCCAGTCATATTCACTTTTTTTAAAACAAGAAGAAGAAGAAAAATAAAGTTAAAAAAAAAAAAAAACAGTTGGACAAGTGGGAAAACTGATGCAAACTTGACACAATTTTACTGTCTCCTATAAATGTACAGATTCTTTAAACAAAATCCCTTCTTTAATCTCCAATAAATTGGGTCCATTTTGACCAAACCTGGTTAAATGTATCTTTTTGAAGGCGAAGAGACAGAGTAAGCCTCTCCATGACAAATATCTGGTGTACAATATCATACAGATCTTGAATTGCTGGTATATCTGCTTGGAGCCATTTTCTAGTCAAGGCTTTCTTAGCTGATAATAATATGATTCTCATTAAATATTTATCTGATAAAATAGTAATATTAGGAAGGTATAAATGCAAGAAATCAAAGGGAATCTGTGTATGGAAAACATCTTCTAAACATTTGTGGGTTGCTTGCCAGAATGGATTTATTTTTTAGCAGGCCCAAAACAGATGATAATGACCAGCCTCTGGACTACCACACTTTCTCCAACAGCCAGTTCCTAAGTTCTGGTGTTTCTTTTGAATTGGGGTAATAAAATAACGAAACATATTTTTCCAACTGAACTCTCTCCAATTGGCTGAGCATGTGGTTTTCCATTGTATTATACATATCAATTCCCAATCCTTGTCTTCTACCACTAAACCTGTTTCTTTTTCCCATTTCTTTTTAACATATAAGGTATTAATAGATTTATTTGCCTGAAGTCCCTGATATAACCTTGCAACAATTTTCTGAACTACATTGGTGTTATAGGCCATTTGAAATAAATTTAAAAGACCACCATCCTTCTTTCCATCATTTGCCTTTACAATTTCATTATATAGCGGTTTCTCATCTGTAGGTATCTAAAAAAGTCTTTATTGTTTAAACCGTATTTTGCTTTAATTGTTTGGAAATCTGCCAACTCCCCCTTGTGGTTGAACGTGAAATAAGAAGTGAGGCCCTTCAATGTCCACTCTTGGAATCTTATGTCATTCTGGTTAGGAGAAAATTCAGTGTCAAAAGCACACCATCTTAGCATCTTTTGAGCTTTATCCAGTTTGAACTCTCTACAAACCTCATTCCAGATCTTAAAAGTGAATCTTATCCAAGATTATCAGGATCTTTCAAATGCAAATGTAGCTTCCTGTCTGCTATCATGGCCTGTATTGGGGGTCCACTTGTGGCTTGTTCCTCTATTTCTTTCCACCTGGATTTAAACGTGGTATTACATAAACAGATTAACGGTCTTAATTGGGCAGAATAATAGTATTCCTTCAAACATGGCAAAGATAAACCACCTTTGTCCTTTGCCAGCTGTAATGTACTGTATCGTACCTGGGGTTTTCTTCCAAACCATATATAACTAGAAATTATTTTGTCCCACTCTACAAATTGTTGTTTAGGGACTTCAACTGGAAGAATTTGAAAAAGATAAAGCAGTTGTGGTAAAATACTAATCTTAACTGATTCTATTCTGTTGACAAGCCCTAAAGTTGGTATAAGGCTCCATCTTGTGAGATCTGATTTTATTTTAGACTTTAATGGACCATAATTCTTCAAAAAGATTTTTTATGTCTCTACATAGTTCAACGCCCAGATATCTCATGGAGTCCCCATCCCATTTAAGGTTGTAATTGTTTTTAATTTTAATTGAAGGTTGGTAATGAAACGTCATAACTTGAGTTTTTTGAATATTTAATTTGTAACCTGACAAAAATCCAAATTCCTCTAACACTGTCATTATTCTTGGTAGATTTTCACCAGGTTGGCCTAAATAAATCAAAATATCATCAGCAAAAAGAGATAACTTGTGCTCCTTTCCCTGCATATGGATTCCTTTAACTAAAACATCTTGCCTTATACACTGGCTAAGGGGTTCAATAAAAATAGCAAATAATGTCGGTGAGAGGAGGCAACCTTGACAGCATGATCTTTCAAGAGTAAAGGGCTTTGAGAAACTACCATTTCTTTTAATTTTGGCTGTTGGTTTGTTATAAATCAACTGAATTGTATTTACTATCATATGGTGAAATCCAAACTTATTTAAAATCCTGTAGAGAAAAGACCATCTCACCGAGTCAAAGGCTTTTTCAGCATCTAGTCCCATAAGCATTGCCTCTATGTTATTCTTTGTATGTGATGTATGACATGGAGAGTTCTTCTGATACTGTCTTGGGTTTGCCTTTGACGGATAAACCCAGTCTGGTCCAAGTTAATAAGGTTAGGTATTATATTCTCAAGTCGTTTGGCTATTATGGAGAGTAATACTCAGTTCTAACCCTGCAAAGGGCTCTTTTGTATATGAGCAGAGTATCTCTCCAACTACTTGAGCATCACAGCTAGAAAAGGTTCTAAGGGAAACACTGAATGGAATGGCCTCTTTAATATATCATAATCCACAGGCCACCCTTTGAAAACAGTGGGTCCTTTTAGCTTCTGGTGCTCGATCAAGTATCTGCCTTATGATGCCTACCAGTCATTGATGCTGACTGATCCCATCGCTGCACACACCCACACAGTTCTGCCAGTCCAGCCCATTCTCATCGAAGTAATTGTCCATACAGCGGAAACATTCCTTGGCTCGACTTTTAGTTCACACTCCACACACTGGGCTCTTGGCTCTGCCTCACTCCCTCCATTAATAAATCCGTACTTAATAAAGTCAGGATTGAACTTGCGTACACATTTTGCCTTCTGTGGAGATGTGCCACCACTGTCGTCTGTCTGTCTTTTCAAAAACTTCATAATATTCACATACTAGCAGCCAAGAGCAGCTGGGTGAACACACCCCACGGGAGATTTTAATATCTTCTTTTGGTTGTTTGAGCTTGTTAAACAACTGAGTAGCGCATTACCACCCCATACGGTCAGATTATGTATTGCAACCTCCGTGGTCCTGCGACCCTCAGGGCCCACAAAACAGAAATTATTTTTCGGCCCACAAGGTGGCGCTCACGGCCCACTGGTTAAGAATCACTGTTTTATGAGATACTTTACTACAAAACTCTCACAAATGGGGGTCATGATTGTAAACAAGATGTGTTAATTTGCACACACAAAAAACTGATTTTCCTAACAAATTATTTCAAGCCCATGTTGCAAAAATGAGTACACCCCAATTATAGTCTTAGCCTCCTTACTACCAGTAGTACTGGTACTACTACCATACTGGTAGTCAGGAGGTTAGGAGAAAAGCCATACTTAAGACTACAAAATTCTAATTATTGGGGACTCAACAACAGGTGAGTCTAACGATTCATTTAACAGGTGTCCAGCAGACAGGTGACTATAAAAGGCCATTACTTAACAAAGAAAAGCCCACCATTTAATGGTGTCAGCAAGGGCTCCCCGTGGAAGAGAAATGTCACAAAATCTGAGAAAGGAAATCATTTCTTTACACAAAAAAGGTGAGGGCTACAAGAAGATCGGCAAAGCTTTACATATCAGTCAAAATACTGTAGCAAAACTGATCCAAAAATTTAAGAAAGATGGAAGTACAACCATCTTACAGAGACGTCCAGGTTGTTCACGGAAGTTAACATCTTGACAGGAGCATCTTCTGATGAGAAGGGTTGAAGAAAATCGCCATGCAATTTCACTGCAGTTAGCTAAAGCAGTAGAAAGCCAAAGCGAAGTGACCGTTTCCCGTGACACCATACGGCGCACACTGCAGTGGAATGGCATGCATGGGTATCGTCCACAAAGGAAGCCTCTCCCAAAGCCCATGCACAAAAAAAGCATGCCTAGAAGTTGCCAAGGCCCATGCTGACAAAGATGAAGACTACTGGGACACTATACTCTGGAGAAATGTGGTGGTGACAGTGTCCTTCTGTGGGGCTGCATAAGTGATACTGGTGTTGGGGAACTGCATTTCATTAATGGTATCATGAACTTTCTCCGCAAACTGAGGAGAGCAAGAGCCCTGGTTCCCATCATGCACACTTTCTACAGAGGCACCATCGAGAGCATCCTCACCAGCTGCATCACTGTGTGGTACGGCGCCTGCACCGTGTCCTGCCGCAAGACTCTGCAACGCACTGTGAGAGCAGCTGAGAAGATCATTGGTGTCTCCCTCACGCCCCTTCAGGACATCTAAAACTCACTTCTCACCCTGATAGCCACCAGGATCGCAGGTGATCCGACCCACCCATCCCACAGCCTCTTCTCCCTGCTCCCATCGGGGAGGAGATTGAGGAGCCTCTGGGCCAATACCACCAGGCTCAGGGACAGCTTCTTTCATCAGGCGGTCAGAAAACTGAACTCTCTCCCTGCTCTACCCCCACTCAGCCCCCTGCCTCATGTCACAGACTGATCTCAGGACTCATCTCATGTTCCACCCTCCACCACTTACTTGCACCCCAACGCACTACCTCACTTTAATCACTTTAATCACTTTTTGTTTACATCCTCACATCAGTTTCTGCTACAACTACTGTTTTCTTTTAACTACTGCTGCTTACCTTACCATGCCTAGAACTACACATGTGCCTTTGAATTATATTTTGCACTATTTTTATATTTTATACTTTTTATTTTCTTCTAAATGTATGGGTGTTTTTATATATTTCATGTTTCATGTGTCGTGCATATAGCATATTTGACAATAAAGCTGACTTTGACTTTTTTTTACTTTTGACTCTACAATGTACTGCTCTATCCTGAATGACAAGGTGCTGCCATCACTCTGTGCACTTGGTCGTCGTGCACTTTTCCAACATTACAGTGATCCAAAACACACATCGAAAGCCACTGTTGCATTTCTAAAGAAGAACAAAGTGAAGGTGATTGAATGTCCAAGTGTATTCCCAGACTACCAAGACATTCTGAAGGAATTAGAAAGTTTGCTCTCAGTCGCAGATCATGGGTCGGTGTCCATTCAGGCAGTTTGTTTTTTCATTTGAAACAAAATATGGAAAAAATAAAAATGCACCGTTTCTCTCAGGAGTCCTGCAACAGTAGGGAGAGTGAACAAAAGAACTATGGTTTGTTCTTTTGTTTTTACGTTTCAAAATAAAATCAGAAAAAAACAATGAACCACAGTTCTTAGTTTTTTCAGTTTTTTTAAGTCAAAAGTAAAAACGTAATATTTAACAAATATTTATAATATTTAACAAAAACCACAGTGATTGATTTTTACATTATCTATTTTAACCTAAAATGCAAAATCATCATCAAGCATTTGTTTTAATTTGTTACAGCACCAGAAATCCCGGAAGTCTTAGTCTTAACTAAAGCGTGAAAACTTTGCAAGAATATTTACACTTGAGCCATTCAGGTGTGACTCCTCCTGAATAACACAAACATGTCCGTGTTTTCGCTGTTTTTAAAGTGCATGTGCGTGGTGCCAGTGTTAGAAGTAGGTATGCTAATTACTTTTTCGTGACATGTGTATCTTAATGCGTTTGTTACTTTTTAAAAAAAGAATCCGGTAAAGGAAAAGAAAATCTCGATGGCAACCTGCTTTTTTGCAATGCAGTTTTACACGAGCAGATACATTAATTTTCCAAACACGTGTGATGCAAACGTTGTGGCAAATCAGATATAAATAAATTATATATAATTATTATATTTATGAGATTGAGAGATGGTGAATATGGACATGGATGGCTCTTGGGCGTGTGTATTACATTATTCGTGCTGTAAATATCATTTCACACATTTATGGATCTAATAGCAGCTCCTGATCTATTCCTAAGATGGCGCAGACCCCCTTTACCGCTCCCTCCTAACATCTGTGCTCAACCCGACTGCTGAGGGGGAACATTGATATCCGGCCCACACTAGAAACATTGTGGAGCGCACCGCATCCTGAAAAGCAGGTGTCAGTGTTTGGACCGCGCTGAAGGGGAACTTTACGCACGAGCCAAGGTTGTCCTGCACTGTTGTTTGCTGTATGTAACACAACATCACAGAGCGGAGCCTGAAGATGTCTTTACTGCAGCTCAGCAATATGTTTTTTGCCTCTTCTGCTCATTTTTGAAGATCCAATGGCTCGAATTTCCTTTTCTGATTGCGCCTTTCTTGCGCCCACAAGAGAATAGTGCTGTCAAACTCCTCATTTGAATATTGCTTTTTGCGCCCCGGTTAAGTATTACGCAATCAGTCTAACCCCTCTTTCCACCGGATGCTCAGCAGCATGTCACTGCAGCAGCACCACGTCTCACTCGCGTATTCTACTGCTCGATCCTTTCCACCGGGTGGTATCAGACGCGTAGCAGCAGGGAAGCAACCGTCATTGAAAAAGCACGAAGTCAGGCAAGATTAGCAAAATCACGCGTAACTTCGTCAGTATACGCAACAACAAGCAGAAAAAAACTACTACATGCCTCCAAGAGGTTTGTGTTTTATGTTCTGTCCGTTTTATGTAAATATGAAGGACATTTAAAGATCCAGAGGGCTGCTTCCTCTGAGCATATTTCAGTTTTGAAAAAATTTACAGCGGGGGTCTACAAAACCCAGTAGTGGAGTGCCATTGTTCAGCAATTGTCTCTGCTTCACCACACCTCAATCAAACAAGGTCGTGAGATACTGTTTTTCAACCTCAATGTTCAAGCCAGACGTCTTCCTCTTTCCAAAATGTCAAACTTGTGGCACGTTTCAAAAGCGTAGCGTGTAAAAAATAGAACCGGTGCGTATGTGCCGCGAGATGTCGCTCCTGAGACGCTAACCGCTCCTTTCCACCGGACGCGTCAGCAGCACGTCCTACGCAGCTGATACATACCGCTGTAGTTAATAGAACCCTTTCCACCGCATCCGTCAGCAGTACCAGTCGAACGCGTCTCAGGAGCGACATCTCGCGGCACATACGCACCGGTTCTATTTTCTTCACATATGTTAACATTTTACGGCTGGCCTGTATGGCAAGGCGTTTCTAAGAGTGATATTAAATAGTCCGCTCAGCCATGCTTCTTGTGAAAAACTTAAAATTTTAATGGCAATAAACATATGTATTAATAATTGATTAAGAGGCCCTTCCTGTCAGGTTCAGTGTCTGTGTGTGCTGTATTTTCTGTGTTGGGTGAGTTAATTGTCTGCAGGAGGAGCTGCGCTGGAGCGTGAGGCAGATTGTCTACACCTGGCAGCGATCAGCGCTGATAAGGAGCAGGGTACTACTTAAGCCAGACGCAGTCGTTCATTCAGCGCCTGGTTGTTGACCTGACTGGTAGCTTCCCTTGTGCCAATCCTTGTGATTTATTCCGAGTGATTCCGAGAAAGATTTATATTCTGAGTGACTAAACGCCTGTTGGATTTCTGTTATGCAACTAACCTGTTCTTCTCAGGATTGTTCACCCTGCCCCTCGTGATTCCGAGCTCACATCTGTGTCCAGCGTTTGATCGCCTGAAGCCCGATCTGTCTCCCTCCTGCGTTCTCACCACCTGGGCTCCTCCATCCTGGACTCACCCTCTCCCTGCACAGCACCGCACTGGACCTGCCCTCCTCTCACGTGTTATCACCTGCCTCCTTCCGTGAGTTCAGATTCTCCTTGTGCAAGATTTCTCTACCAGTCACAGTGACTCCAAGACTAACTCTCGTCTCCATTACAGTGCTGAGAATTCCCCTGGCGCACCAGATCACCGAGCACATTCACTGCACTGTATATATTGAACTCTGCTTTGTAAATAAACCTCTCACTTTTGCACCTGAATCGCTGTCTGAGTCTGAGTCCTGCAATGTGGGTCAACAAAATCACTGAGCCCGTGACACTTCCATTAAAAACTTTTTTTTTCCTGAGTTTTCTGTTGAATATTTTAGCTCCACAGGTGTTCTTCCCTTCATAATGGGTGTGAAAACAGGTCAACAACTTCTCTTTCAGTTTTTATCTCTCAAACTATGCAGGTGGTGATAACACCCGAGTTCTCCCGAGTTCAAACGGCCTGTACTTCTTTCGTCACAACTCCTTTGTTCATTAGTATTCGGCAGCTCCAGCAGTTGAAACCACACCTAGCATGCTGCTGCTAAAAGTTGTAGCATAAGATGTAGCAAACAGGAAGAGAGAGCCTGATGTTACCGTGTGCAGTGGGGCAGGAAACATTATATCTTGCTCTCATTGGATAGTTTTTTAATACAGACAGATTGAAAGGTCTGTTAATCAGTGTCTCCTCACATTTTTAGATATAAAATGTTTCATATTACAGGTTAATACTTAAGACATAACCACAAAGTCATGAAATTTGTATGAAATGGCCTCTTTAATATTTATTTCTTTCATAAGTGACTGTGGTATAAGAGAGATAGTGTCCAACGGTGTCTAGCATCAGAAATTAATGGAGGACACGGAGGGGTGAACCGCATATGTGCTGATTTGATTCTCCCCACTGGCAAGCCACGACACTCCAATCAGTTTAAGCTAGACACTGAATGGCAGTCTTCTGAACACAAAAGCACAAGGAACATGTTTCTTCATAACGATAAAATAAACTCTGTCAATGAAGTACTCTATGATTTCTGGTTTCGCCAAAGGCGAAAAAAAATTGTTTGTTTTAGTCTGCATATAGAGAAAAAATAAGCTTTTTCTACTTTTGGTTTTTGAAATTTTGTCTTAAAAAAATAACAAGAAAAACAAACTGATATAATCCAACATATGATACATCAAACTGACCTGGGTGCTCACCAGAGATGTTTTATCATGGTTAAAAAAGATTTTTGGTTACCATGGCAACAGAATAACCTCAAAACCATGCCCCTCCATTCAAATCATATGTTAAAAATGAAACATTTTGTGAGATTATTGTGAAAACACACTTTGACCTACAGATGTTGTTCCACCTTAACTCTGGTCACTCTGGACATTGGTCTATAATATAAATGAGCAACTTTCACATGTGTTACCGTGGCAACGCCATTCGCCATCAAACACACCTGGTGAGCTAATAGGATTTGTGACCCCCTGTCATATATCAAAGCAATGGTGATAATGATTATTAGAAGTGAACCATCATAAAAAACAGTAATTTTGGGGTTACCATGGCAACAACATTGACTCTAGTTCAAACATTTTGTTTGATTACTGTGCGCACATGCTTTGACCTACAGTTGTCATTCTAACTTTAATGCTCAGTAGACATTGGTCTATAACATATTGAAGCCACCTATACATACATGTTACCGTATTGCCATGGCAACGCCATTCGCCATGATATGAACCTGGTTATGAACCTGGAACTCTGGACGAAGTCTGCCCTCGTGTGTCAAAGCTGGCCGCCCGGCAGCGTCCTAGTCCGTGGCTCACAGACACTCTGAGGGATCACAGAGCTGGTCTGAGAGCAGCTGAAAGGAAATGGCGCAAATCCAAAAATCTCTCTGACTTGTCCGAATACCAGCAAAAGCTCTCTAGCTTCACATCCTGCTTAAAGGCTGCCAAGATAGCTTTTTACCAAAACAAAATCCAAAATGCTCCTAGCATGGGAAAACTGTTCAAGACATTCAATACTCTTATCCGTCCTCCACCTGCTCAGCCACCCACCGGGCTGACTGCAGACATGTTCGCCACCTACTTCACCGACAAAATCGCCTCCATTAAAAATCAGTTTTCTGAGCCTGACAATGCCAGTCTGGTCCATCCTTCCTCCGGTCAATCGCTCTGCTCCTTCCGCTTACTGAATGAGGACGAAGTCTCCCGACTCGTAGTGGAATCTAATCCAATAACCCACATTATAAACTCTTCCATGAAAACTGGCATCTTTCCTTCAGTTTTCAAGCAAGCCACTGTCACTCCGCTGCTGAAAAAACCGTCGCTCGACCCGGCCCAGGTAGGAAACTACCGGCCAGTCTCGCTCCTACCGTTCATGTCCAAGATCCTAGAGCAGGGGTGTCCAACTCCAGGCCTCAAGGGCCAATATCCAGCAGGTTTTAGATGTTTTCCTGCTTCAACACACCTGATGCAGATGAATGGGTCGTTAACAGGCTACTGCTGAACTTGCTGAGATGTTGCAGATTTGAATCAGGTGTGCAGAAGCAGGAAAACATCTAAAACATGCAGGATAGTGGCCCTCGAGGACTGACTTTGGGCACCCCTGTCCTAGAGCGAGCCGTTTTCACTCAAGTCTCACAGTTCCTCCACGACAACGACCTACTTGATCCTTATCAATCAGGCTTTAAGCGAGGCCATTCCACTGAAACCGCTCTTCTCTCAGTTGCAGAGTCACTACGGGTTGCCAGATCGGCTGGTCTCTCCTCAGTACTCGTACTCCTTGACCTGACTGCTGCTTTTGACACCGTCAACCACCTCATTCTCCTCTCGACGCTATCTAAGCTTGGCATCTCGGGACCGGTCCTCTCGTGGTTCACCTCGTACCTTGCGGAAAGATCTTTCAGAGTCTCGTGGCATGGACAGATGTCCAGTCTGCATGAGCTGGCGACGGGTGTCCCGCAGGGCTCGGTCCTTGGTCCTCTCCTCTTCTCTTTATACACCACCTCATTAGGCGAGATCATTCGCTCCCATGGCTTCTCATACCATTGCTACGCTGACGAAACTCAGCTCCTCCTCTCGTTCCCTCCAGACGATACATCCGTCTCAGTGCGGATATCTGCTTGCCTCTCAGATATCTCGGCGTGGATGAGGGATCGCCACCTTCAGCTTAATCTGTCCAAAACTGACCTCATTGTCTGTCCTGCCAGTAACTCCTTACCTCCTCAGATAAGCGTGCAGCTCACGCTGTTCCCCAAAACCTCCGCCAGAAACCTTGGTGTCATACTGGACAACCAGCTGTCCTTCAAAGAGCAGGTTAACTCCGTAGCTCGCTCATGTCGATTCGCGCTTTACAACATCAGGAAAATCAGAGCCTTCCTCACAGACCACACCACACAGCTTCTGGTCCAAGCCCTGGTCTTGTCCCGGATCGACTACTGCAACTCTTTGCTGGCCGGTCTTCCGGCGTCCTCGGTTAAACCTCTGCAGATGATTCAGAACGCAGCAGCACGTCTGGTCTTCAACCAGCCCAAGAGGGCTCATGTCACTCCGCTGCTCATTTCCCTGCACTGGCTTCCAGTTGCAGCACGCATCAAATACAAAGCTCTGCTTCTGGCTTACCAGACTCTAACACACACAGCTCCTACTTACCTTCACTCCTTCATCCAAACCTACATTCCCACGCGTCAGCTACGCTCAGCCGCTGAAAGACGCCTAGCGCTTCCACCACAACGTGGCATGAGGTCATGTTCCAAACTCTTCTCCTCTGTTGTCCCCCGAAGGTGGAATGACCTACCAAACTCGGTCCGATCCTCAGAGTCGGCAGCTACTTTTAAGAGCAGACTTAAGACTCACCTCTTTAAAGAACACTTTCAGTCTTAATGTGGGATTAATTTATGATTTATGATAGCGATTTGAGAATTTATCTCTCACAAAAAAAAAAAAAAAATAATAATAATAATTTTGATACACTTGATGTATCAGCGTCGGAATTAAACTGGACTCCAAACAGTCCGCCTCCTTATATTTTTTTTTCCTTCTCTTTGAATTCTTGCTTGTATGTTCTCTCAATGTAAATCGCTTTGGATAAAAGCATCTGCTAAATGACAGTAGTAGTAGTAGTAGTAATGTGATACATTAATCTGATTGGACTGAAGAGGTGAAGTCAACTATCATGTGCACATTAAATTAACATTATCTACTTAAAAACCACCCATATTGTAACCCTATGGAAAAATCTCTGAAATGATCCCATTTCTCCAAAAACATATATATAGTTTTGACTCTTTCAGCCTTGTCAGTATGATTGCACACAGCACACAGCTGTCACACATGCTTAGTATCAGAAATTGCAGATTTCTAATTTGCTAAGGGTTTTAGAGTCCTGCACACATTGGCAATCTTTATCAAAGTTTCTTCAGGAACTTTTCAAGTTTGTTTTTTTTATGTTATTACTTTTGTTAGATTCAAGCTATTTGTGTGACCACTGTGGGTTTTCCATTCTTTCAAAGGAAACGTAACAACTATTTTGTCTATGTCAGTAACTGTACAAATACACCCACGTGTTGTTACATTTTTATGTTCCGTAAGATATAATTACTTTTAAAGGCAAATTGATTCATATCTTTTAAGGACATTTACTTGTTTACTTAAGAGTAACTACTTATATACATGATGACAATAGTGTCCCAGTTCTCAAATTATAATGTTGATTTTGTTTTTAAAAAACACAGCTGATTGTTTCACTGTGTTATTTAGTATATGGAAAATTACAAACAACTTTACAGTCTTTTCCAAAGAGGTCAGCTCATTTCCTGGGGTTACAAGCACATATCCAACAATTATGTAGAACTGACATTCAACTTTTAGCCTGAGCTCATATCAGAGAATATCAAGAAAACAAATATGACTTATGACTATAAAGATGAAAGACAGAAACAGATATACAAATGTGAACATACTGTGAAGGCAGACCCCAAGAAGTAGCCCGACACTGCAGGTTAAAAAGCAGTTCAGGCAACGAAGGCGACTTCCAACCATCTCTGACGAGAGGAACAACGTCTGTTTCCTCTTTTGCTCTCTGCGCCTTGACAAGTCAGCACAGAAAGATACAAGAGGGTGGGTGAGGGTTTTGGTTTGCAAAGAAACAAGAAGTGGTCTCAGCTACTTTGATGCACAGCAAGATATCAAGAAATGCAGCAGAAACAACAGCTCTGGAAACAAATTAAAAATGAATTAAGGATCTTTCCAGAATGCATGTATGGGCACTAAATTATTCCAAAGAATTGTTTAATGTTGGCAAAATAAATCCAAAATGTAACCGTCACATCAATGCTCAATCTTCCTCCATATTCATTTATCAGTACAGCTAACTGAAAGCTGCTAAGCTAAATCTAACACCCCTGACGGAAGAACTTGAACGCTTCCTGTCATCAGATATGGATGGGGAGAAACAGAAATGGCTGTTGCTCAAACCAGTAAGAAGTTTGTTTATCTTTGTGTTGCAATGTGTTGTGCAGAAGACAGTGTTATTGTCAGCACTGCAGAGCAGCAAACCTTTATTAAAATACCAGAAACATAACTGTGGTGCGCTCACACAGGAGATGAGCAGAGCTTTGAAATAGAAAACCTACTCCTTTTGCTGCATTGATAAAAAAAAAAGGGTGATGTAGTAAACCTTTATCTTTGTGTCTTATCTTTGAGAGCAGTCTCTCCTGCTCATTGTGTCTTCAGTAATTTGATTCTTGAGAATCAGCACTATATAAATGAAACACTGGTTTACTCTTTCTGTAGGAAATAGCTTATATGTTTGCATACAGTTACTCGGAAATGAAGTGAAATCACTCAGACAAAAAGCTTGTCTGATTTCTCACCCTTTCATAGTCAGTGTTTTGAGTTTATTTAACAAATATGCACCACAATACATAAAATAAGCAGTAACAACAAAGATTTTTACATTTTTGGAGACTAAAACTAACATTTGGAACTGGACCACAATTTCTTCTTCTATTTAGGATTCATGTTTAGTGAGACGTTTGTGGTTTAGTCATTGTTGAAACTTGAAAGAAAATGATTTAGTTTGTTGAAATCGCCAGACTGTTCCACGTGATCACTACAGTTATTTGGCTGAACTTCTTCATCCTTACCATCCACCTTGTGCTCTTAGGTCAGCAGATCTGCTTATTCTCAGAGTCCCAAAGCCTTGTTGCAGGTTCAGAGGGCTTTCTCTATCTGTGTCCAAAGCTGTGGAACTCACTCCCTCTCCCATGCCTAAAAAAACCCTTATTTTTTACTGGATTCCCATTCGTAAACTTGATCTCTTCATTTAGTTTCATTTGGTTATTCCTGTAATAGGAAACCTTTTATATATAAAAAACGTTAGGAAACACTGATTTACAGAACTTTCAATCTGCGTGAAGATTCGGCTGGCTTCAGGCTGCGACTCATTAATATTAATTATTCGAATTTACTTGACACAGATTGGCCAACGAACTATCCTATGAGAGCAGGGCATACTGTTTCCTGCTCTGCTGCTCATGGCAACAGCGTACGTAGTCTCTTCCAGCTTGATACGTCTTTACACTAACAACTTTTAGCCAAGAGCCTGCTAGGCGTGGTTTAAACTGCAGGAGCTGATGAATACTAATGAGCAAAGGAGTTGTGACAAAATAAATACAGGCCGTTCAAACTTGGGAGAACTCAGGTACTATCGCCACCTGCATAGTTTGAGAGATAAAAACTGAACTAAACTAAAACAAGGAGGAGAAGTGCCGAAGCTCTGGAAGGCAACCGCTGCTGCTGGCGGGAGGACGGCTGCTGCTTATGGCTTGAGGCTCAAACAAACTGGAACTGGAGGCTGGAAACTTGGACGAACTGGAACTAGAGCTGGAGGCTGGACCCTCAGACAAACTGGAACTAGAGCTGGAGGGTAGACCCTCAAACAAACTGGAACTAGAGCTGGAGGCTGGAACCTCTGACGAACTGGAGGCTCGACCCTCGGACGAACTGGAGGCTGGCAGAGACGAGGCTGGAAACCTCTGAGAGGCTGGCTGAGATGGGGCCGGAACCCTCTGAGAGGCCGGTGGAGACAGGCCTGAAAACCTCTGGGAGACTAAGGCGGGCGTCTGGAACCCCTCGGAGACTGGCGGCTTCTGGAACCCTTCGGAGACCGGCGGTGTCTGGAACCACTGGCTGGTTGGAGGCTTCTGGAACGCCTGGCTGGTTGGAGGCTTCTGGAACAATTGAGGCTCGTGAAGGGGGAGCCACCATGCTCGGACTTGACCCGTGCTCTGTCGGTGGAGGACATATACATTTGGATTACTGATTGTGGGAACCTGCTGATTGGAGTTGGCAGTCACCTAACGTATCGACAAATTTGAAAAATGGAAAGTATGTAACCTTATCTGGCAGCACTCGGACAATCAAGCTCGGGGGGTCTGGATCACATACTGATGTGGTTAGGATCTCATTGGAAGGATGGGTGTCATCTTGGAGAAGCTGCAGGTTCGGTTAAGTGTGGAGGAGTGATTGAGGAAAGTTTAGTGGCCAAGGTGTGAGTCTGCAGAGTGTTGAACGCTGATGAAAAATCTGCATATAGAAGTCTGAGGGAGGAGTCAGGGAGGTCCAGATGTTTGTGAATGATGTCCATGATGAAGGTTTTTGCATCATCGACAGCTCTGCGTGCACCTAGACAGGCACAGGCACCAGCTTTCCATGAGAGACTCATGGAGGTTCTTCAAGAACCTCCAGCCAAACCACCAGTCCCTGACAGTTATAAAGATTAAGTCTACTACTTTGCCCTTAGCCTGGTCCCACAGATGCTGAGGATCAGCAGAGGTGGTCTCCAGAGAGCCAAGCTGGAGATCCTCAAAACACTAAACCACATAGAAAATGACGAATCACGTGCTGTCCAACCAAGCTGGAGACCAACTCATAGTCCTGTCCAACACCCTCCCCGTACCCCCACTATGTCCAGAACTGAGCAAAGATCACAACCACCACCTGCATCACATCCAATTGGGGCATTTACACACATGCTGCAGGACAACAGTGAATGGGGAGACTATCAGGACTATCAGGACTTCTAAAAAGCAACCTCTCTCACTAAGACTAAGACTAAGACTAAATAAATATAATACTTTTGAAAACATTAAGTTTCATTTCTTCCCCATTGTATTTACCTTAATGCAACAGCTAGTCGTTGTTTGGGTTCTATAGGAGCTCTGAAGTTGGTTGACTGCTTGGTTAGTTCAGGTCCAACAATGGAGAGAAGATGGTCCATCTGCTCTGCGCTCATGCGAAAGTATCGGTGATGGCGTTGACTGTCTAGCCTCAATTCTGCCACAAGATGATGGAAGTCTCATTGCTCTTGTCTTTGCTGGTTAATGGGATGAACCCACATACGTCGCCTTCCTCTCTCCCTCTGCTCCCTCTGCTCCTCGTCTTCTTGTAGTGCAAGAATAATGGCGAAAGCAAGTGCCTTTCTTTTGCGACCTGAATGCATCCCAAACAGACATAATTTAATACATTCTGAATGTAATAGTTTTTTATACAATAAATACTAAACATTACCACATGAGAGAGTATGTTTTGGGTGCAAATCCTAACGATATCTAATACATTACATACTCGGTGAATATTTGCCAAAAAGTAACATTATTTAAAACAATAATAATTCGTGGAATAAAGTTTTTAGTACTTACTCATTGTAGAAGGTGAAAAATTACTCCACAGGAACGTGAAAACAAGAGAAAGCGGTGGTACGGCTATTGTTTACAGGGAACTTCCTAAATAATGGACGTGTTCTCGCGTGAAGTCCCGACAAAACGATAACCCACGTGAACTTCTGTTCTCACAAGTGCCATTCTGCACCAAGCACTGGAGCTCACCGTACTCCCTATCCGGAGCAGATGTGAGTGGTAGCTTGCGGAAAAACCGCACCGAATCCGGACCGAAGCCGTTCCGTAGGCAGTGTGAGCCCGGCGTCAGGCCCTGCCAGGCTGAGCAGAGGTCCCCTGTGGTGAATTTTTTTTTTCAATCTTGTTTTTATATTTCACCAAATGTGACTCCCTAGACCCTAAACAGCCTGAAATCACATAAAACACTGAGTTCTGTCATATTTCACTAAAACATGACTCCCCAGTCCCAAAACAGCCTGAAAACACATAAAACACTGAGTTCTGTCATATTTCATCAAATGTGACTCCCTAGGCCCAAAACAGTCTGAAAAACACATAAAACACTGAGTTCTGTCATATTTTACCAAATGTGACTCCCTAGGCCCATAACAGCCTAAAAATACATAAAACACTGAGTTCTGTCATATTTCACAAAAACGTGACTCCCCAGGCCAAAAACAGCCTGAAAACATATAAAAAACACTGAGTTCTGTCATATTTCACCAAATGTGACTCCCTAGACCCTAAAACAGCTAGAAAAGCATAAACCACTAAGTTCTGTCATATTTCTCTAAAACATGACTCCCCAGGTCCAAAACAGCCTGAAAACACATAAAACTCTAAGTTCTGTCATATTTCACCAAATGTGACTCCCCAGGTCCAAAACAGCCTGAAAACACATAAAACACTAAGTTCTGTCATATTTCTCTAAAACGTGACTCCCCAGGTCCAAAACAGCCTGAAAACACATAAAACACTAAGTTCTGTCATATTTCTCTAAAACGTGACTCCCCAGGTCCAAAACAGCCTGAAAACACATAAAACACTAAGTTCTTTCATATTTCTCTAAAACGTGACTCCCCAGGCCCAAAACAGCCTGAAAACACATAAAACACGAAGTTCCGTCATATTTCACCAAATGTGACTCCCCAGCTCCAAAACAGCCTGAAAACACATAAAACACAAAGTTCTGTCATATCCCTCTAAAACGTGACTCCCCAGGTCCAAAACAGCCTGAAAACACATAAAACAAGAAGTTCCTTCATATTTCACCAAATGTGACTCCCCAGGCCCAAAACAGCCTGAAAACACATAAAACACGAAGTTCCTTCATATTTCACCAAATGTGACTCCCCAGNGGTAAGCAAACTGGACTGGATCCATTAGAGGGTCAGTTGTTCTTATATTGTGCTGTTTAATGATTTTCTCCATGGCCTTCATCACCAGTGAGGTGAGGGCCACGGGACAAAGGTCATTCAGAGATTTTGGATGATTTCTTTTGGGGATGGGGTTAACTGTGGTGTGTTTCCACAGCTGGGGGACGGTATGACTGTCCATTGAGAGTTGGAATAAGATCTGAAACGCACTTCCTAGTTGCTCTGCACAGTGCCTCAGAACTGGACTACTGATGTTATCAGGGCTGGGTGAGTTCCTTTCCCTGGTATTACTGAGGGCCCTCACCACATCCTCGATTTGGAAGGTGAATGCAGAGCTACCAGGTTTGAGTGAGGATCTGAGCTCCTCAAGCTGGGTGATGTTATCCGTCTCAAATCTTGCATAGAAAGCGTTTAGATCATCAGGGAGGGAGGAAGGTTCACTGCCCTCCACCTGGATGGTTCTGGAGTTGGTGACCACAGTATTCACAGAGGCCATAGTTTTCACGCCGGGCTCACACTGCATCCGGATCCGGTCCGGTGCGGACCCCGCAGGTATTCCGTTAGATTAAAACCCCTTTGAAGGCTCACAGTAGCTCCGTGCGGTGCGGGTCCGGTTACGGGGGCTGTACGGCTCTACGGAAAGAATCCGCAAGGATCAATTTTTTCCAGACGCCGGAGTCACTCCGCGTCAAGTTTGATGAAATCTGACAAACTATACAGGAAGTGTGGCTTGAATATCCAGTGTTTTTTCAAAATAAACGAGTGTACAAACAATTGTAACTTGACTCTTCTTTTTAGACAGCACAATAGGAAATGTAAACATTACGTCACACCCGGTGACACAGGGTCCTGAAAGCCTGCAGGACAACACCTTTTCATACATTTGCAACAATGGATGAGGAGAGACTGATTCTCGAGGTGGAACGCCATTCTATTTTATATGATACGTCACATCCGTACTATAAGGACAATGTAAGAAAAGACAAGTCCTGGAAAGCCATAGCCACAGCCTTGGGTGCAGATGGTGAGTATTTTTCAAGTTGAACAATACACAGTTCTTGGTCAAATAGTCAGGATATCACGCAAAGTTTATTTACTTCAAGAATTCTACTCAAAATGCATTAATTATACATATACTGACATGTATCAAGTGTTTATTTATTATACTACTGTTTATAACAGAGAAGTACGTACTGAAATCAAAAAAACTTTTTATTATAGTTAAATGATATGACCAGCACATGTTTGTGCAAAGTAAAAGCTTACTAGAGAGCTTACATTATTTGCAATTCATAAATCAAAAAGATTCATTATAGTGTCATGTGTAATGGTTAAGTAGACAGAGGGTACAACTACACATATCCAATTAATATTGTGCAGGTTTGTTTGCATGCTGTAATTCAAGAAGAAACCAGGTCACATGTAGCATTGTAGGTTGCATCATTGCATTAAGTTGTTGGGGGAGGAGAGGGGCATTCAATTTATGTTTATGAGAACTGCCAGGAATTTCACACCTAGTTTGGAATGAAAAGACGTAGATACTATTGCATGTTAAAGGACAATACAGTACACAGTAAACTTTTTAATAATTTCAAAGTTTTATTCCACAGTCTTCAGAGTCACATTAAAAGCAAACATTTTTAAAATAAAACCAAAGAAGAAAATAATCAGTGTCACAAAGGCTAGATCATTCTTTCCTGCCAGGCCACACTACCAGCAGGACTGTTGAAATAGTTTGTAAAAGTTCTCCTATTCTCATAGGCTGGCGCAGCCGCCCTGTGCCCCCCCCAAGATTTCTAGCTTGTGGCAACCGTCCACCTTGCTCCTCTGCCTCATCAAGTATTGCAACATTGTCACTTGGTGAATGCAAGTAGTTGTGCAGGATGCAAGCTGCCACAACAAGAGAATCCACATGGTCCGGGTGGAGGTTTATGTCTCTTAAAAAGATGCGCCATCTTGCTGAGAGGATCCCGAAGGCACACTCAACGACCATACGCGCCCGTGACAGTCTGTAGTTGAAGATGCGCCGGTCGTGATCAAGATCAGTAGCAGGGTAGGGTCTCAAAAGGTACATCTTCAATGGAAAAGCTGCATCACCCACCATAACATGTGGCAACAAACCAAGTTCATGAGCACCAGGCAGAGGGGCACTTGGGGGCACATGCAAAGTTCCACTCTCCATCCCTCTTCCCAAGTCAGATGAGGCAAACACACCTCCATCACTCATCCTGCCAAAGTCCCCAACATCGATGGCTATGAATCTGTAGTCTGCATCTACAAGAGCCATCAGCACAATAGAAAAGTTCTTCTTATAATCAAAGTATTGGGAACCAGAGTGAGGTGGGGCTTGGATGTTGATTTTCTTCCCGTCAATAGCTCCTATGCAGTTTGGAAAATTCCACTTCTCCCAGAAGTTGCGTGCAACCTCTGTCCAAGACTGCAGTGTTGGTACGGGCAGGAAGTCCTCCATCATCAGTTTCTCAATGGCAGTGTAGACCATGTGCACCGAGTTTATTACAGTCGAGTGTCCAAGTCTATAGCTGAATGCGAGGCTGATTAGGGAGTCACCAGACGCCAAGTATCTGTGAAATTTTTTTTTTAAATAAATAAATTATATATATATATATATAAATATTATATTAACATTTGTTTTTTCCATTAGTTGCTGACTGCGTCAGGAGATGGCGGCTTCTCTGTGACAACTATGTCAAGTTCACCAAGAAAAAGGAACTAGTAAGTGGTTCTGATGCAGACGCCATCAATCNATCCTGAGCCGGGTTCTGGTTCTGGTTCTGCTAGAGGTTTCTTCCTGTTAAAAGGGAGTCGTTCCTTTCCACTGTCGCCAGTTGTGCTTGCTCAGGATGGGGGATTGTGCTGAAATAACAATTCAGCCCAATCGGCTGGTTCCTTAGATAGAAAATGTTTTATTATTAATTGATTGATTTTTCTGTGAAGTGCCTTGAAATGACTTTGTCATGAACTGGCGCTTTATAAATAAATAAACTTGAAACTTGAAATAAACATGATTCAGAACGCATCAGCACGTCTGGTCTTCAACCAGCCCAAGAGGGCTCATGTCACTCCGCTGCTCATTTCTCTGCACTGGCTTCCAGTTGCAGCACGCATCAAATACAAAGCTCTGCTTCTGGCTTACCAGACTCTAACACACACAGCTCCTACTTACCTTCACTCCTTCATCCAAACCTACATTCCCACGCGTCAGCTACGCTCAGCCGCTGAAAGACGCCTAGCGCTTCCACCACAACGTGGCATGAGATCATGTTCCAAACTCTTCTCCTCTGTTGTCCCCCGATGGTGGAATGACCTACCAAACTCGGTCCGATCCTCAGAGTCGGCACCTACTTTTAAGAGCAGACTTAAGACTCACCTCTTTAAAGAACACTTTCAGTCTTAATGAGGAATTGATTTATGATTTATGATAGCGATTTGGGAGTTTATCTCTAAAAAAAAAAAAAAAAATTGATACACTTGATGTATCAGCGTCGGAATTAAACTGGACTCCAAACAGTCCGCCTCCTTATATTGTTTCCTTCTCTTTGATTTCTTGCTTGTATGTTCTCTCAATGTAAGTCGCTTTGGATAAAAGCGTCTGCTAAATGACAGTAGTAGTAGTAGTAGTAGTGGTCTGCTGCTTCGTAGCTGAGTGAAGCTGCTCTCTACCAACAGAAAATTTCAATGTACTGAATCTGAGTGTTAGTGCTCTGTTCCTGCAGTTAAAACAGTCGTTTATGCTGCTTTAGTTTCGGAGGTAAGAGTTTAATTTACGATAATGTCATCAGGTCCTTCGGAAGTCATCAGCTTGGAGTCGTGGGTTATAACTCGTTTATGCTGCGCATTATTTTTCTCTTATTTGCGTATTTGACCGGCCACAAATAATACTATAAATATAATCAACATTATTCTTTGTGTTAGTTACGATATGGATGTTACTGATCCTTCCTATCGATCAGCCGGTGGATTTGGATGCAGTTTTTAAAAACAGGTTAAAACACACTCGGCTTTCACGTTTTATTGATTGAATAAACATGCGATTTTTAACACCTCTTAATAAACTGTAATGAACTGCTAAATGGATTAATACTTATAAATGAATTTTTAATAACATGTCCCCAGCAGTCTTCAAACCACACTCAAGTTTATTATTATTGTCCCCACCACTTTTAAAAACAAACTGACACCCTTGGATTTATGCATGTAAATGCAAAATGTAAGTGATGTTTGGAGGGTTGGATTGTTGTACTGGTCCTCAACACCAGGAGGAGTTCACTGCTTTTACTGTCCAACACGCAATCTATTTATGCCTCACCATGTGGGGTAATGAAGATCCCTAATTATTTACTGGCTGCTGTCATTTAGAATAACTTCAGGTGTTTCAGTCAGACCCACTGACAGAGGTGTAGAAAATCAAGAACATAGCCATATAGGTATATATATATATATATACTTCCAACATAAATATGCATCAACACAATTCCACATGAGTCACTCAGGCTTGTCCAGTGAGACTGTTTGGTTTGAGTGAGTGTGGACTTTGTTCCACCATGAGTTTGTCCTGATGGTGGCGCTGCAGGAAAAGAAGCACATCTTAATGCTTCACATTTTTTAAAAAACATCTCATGCAAAACATCCCATTTCAAGCTACCCATTTAAAATGAGTAGCTTCTGATTGGAAATCAGATATTCTCATATTCACTTTTATCAATTAATCAACAGAATATTTATATTTATAGCTTTTTTTACTTTGTTCTTTTTTAATTTATTGTCTTATGTTTAAATAAAATGATATTTTATATGATATATCAGTTCCCTCTATGGGGGGGGGGGTCTGACTCCCCCCACCAAACTCCCTGCTACTTTCTGGTGCCCTCACCATCTGACACGCTGGTGGTTCTTGGAATTCGGGGCTGGGTGTGTTCTGCCTTGGTTCTGGCGGCTGCTTGGTCCACAACAGTATCAGATTTTTTTGCAGCAAGTGGTTCCATTCTGACCCAGATGTGGAAGTTCACTTACAGATCCACATTGGAGGGAAACCCTTCCAGTGCCACCTGGGTGAAAATAAATTTGCAAGAAAAGTAGAACTAAATACCCACAAGACACAGTCAAGACGCAAGTGTTCTTACTGTGGGAAGGAATTTTTAGATGCCAATAACCTGAAAAGAAACAAATATATTCATACAGGATTCTGGCCCTTTCTGGGTGGGTTGGGTCCCTGCCGGGAGGTGCCAACCATCTCAGGTCTCCAGATCTGTATCCCAGTCAGCTCAGGTGTAACTGGCGACTGGTGGGGCCTGCAGGCTCAATCCTGCAGCCCCTTGGGTCTTCTGTACTGTGGTTGCAGGGCAGCCACTCTGGGGGTCACTGTTGATCTTATCTGGGTGGAGGCTGTGGTTGTCCCTCTGGTGGTCCTCCCGGGACTCTCCTGCTTCAGAAGGAGCCCTGGATGTCCTGGGCCTGGGCTGGGTTTCCCCCATGATCTGCTTCGGGGTCTGGGGGGTGAGGCTGAGGCTATGTGCACTAAGCATGTATGTACACACAGACATTAACAGACACACACTAACTTGGGCTGCAGCTTCATTATAAACATTGTGTGTTAAGCAGTGTGTCACTTCTGTGTGTTTTATTTAAAGGACTTTAACATGGTTTTACATTAATTTTGGTGGATGCTGTGATCCTCCTTAATCCCTCTCTTCAACCTTCTTTACTTCTACATTCTTCTTTTCTTTTCTTTTCTTTTCTTTTCTTTTCTTTTTTTACCCCATGTTCTTAAACCATTACAGTTGTAAGAAATTAACAAAACATCCAAACAGACAGGACAGGAACAGCAGGAGGAAAACAGTTTTATTATTTAATGTGTTGATTTAAATCAATAGCTGTAGACTATTAAAGGGATTTTATTTTATTAACACTTAATTTCTTTCCTGTTGACCTCATGTTGGCGCTGGATGCGGCTGCCTCGGGAGAGTGAGGGTTAAAATGTGTCTATCATGATAATTTTGTTGTACTGTACTCATAAGGTTTTTACTGCCTTATTTTCCCAAAGGGAACCTTCCTGATGGATTAATAAAGTATTATCTAATCTATCTGAAAAGCTCTTTGAACAACATCAGTTAAGAGAAATAGAGAACAGTCATGATGGGATGATGAGCTATTTGCTAACTACCGTAAATTAATAACTAACCATTATTTTAACAATGTCATTTAAAACTTTACACTACATTTAGCCTTACACAGATATTTACATAAAATCTGATGGTTATTTGCACCGGAAAGTAGAGCAGAGCTAGCTGTCTATATTACTTCCAGTTCAGCATGTAGAATTTCATAACTGATCAGATGAATTATATGAGATTAGAATTGTTATAAAGCAACAGATATCCAGTTTGTAGATGGCTCCTCTGTTAGTTACTGACCGTTAGCTCTTCCGTCAGAACTAATCTCTATTTCTACAAACTGAGGTCATTCATTCAACAGGTGAGATAATAATGCTCATAATCTTTCCACAGAAATCGTAACTACAATAAGTGTACAATATTTATACTCTTATTTTGTATAAGATTAAATTACTGTCAGGTTTGAGTTTTTTTGTAAAAACAGTTTTTTCAACATAATAAAGTTAAAGATTTTAATATCGTTTGTCTACTTAGTCTCATATTAAGTCATGTCTTCTTGTTGGGAATCTGCAAGACAATGAACATAAGAAAAACTCTCAAAGCTCCATAAAGATAATCCACAGCAGTGTAAGCAGCCGTGTTTGTGTTCTGTTCTCTGTTTTATTCATGTGACAACAAAGTCAGCCAAATGAATAAAGAATCCATTTCTCACGGATAATCTGGAACACATGCAGTTTGAACTACAGCTCCGTCTGTGAGCTGCAGCAGGAGGGAGTTCTGTTCGGCTTCCAGGTAAAAGCAAGTTCTAAATGTCTCACAGGAGATAAGATGAACATTTATACCAGGCACATATGTGACAAAGGCAATCCTCAAACATGTTGTCCTGCAGAATTCAAAATGTTCCCCAGCAGAAAAAATCATTTCCCAGCATGCAACAAGACAATGAAACCAACAAAGGGGTAAATCAGATTTAGGACTGAGAATAAAAGAAAAGGCATTTCAGACATCTAAACATTCTCTAAGCCATTCCTATTGTGTTGGAGCCGCAGTACATTGTGTAAACATCCCTTGTTACTGAGACCCAACTATATTCAGAGCCTCAGCAGGAAGTGATTTCATTTTCAACATCCGCATCAGCCTTCCTCTCTCAGGTGTGGAGCATTCTTGGCCTCTTAGACCAAGGAAACGGCTGATGTAAAGAGAGGGCTGCTTTGATTCTGGTCCAGTTTTTGAAAATTACAACTGTTAAATGTCCAAACAGCCTCAGAACATCAAACCACAGTGTTGTTGGGTCAAAGTAATTTTCCTTTAATCTCATTCTGTGTCCATTTTCAGTTTTTTTTTTCTTTTTTAAATTAAAAACTAAAGTTGCAAGAAACACATTTTTCACAATTATTACAAATATACAACAAA
Source organism: Pachypanchax playfairii (assembly GCA_006937955.1). Taxonomy (NCBI): domain Eukaryota; kingdom Metazoa; phylum Chordata; class Actinopteri; order Cyprinodontiformes; family Aplocheilidae; genus Pachypanchax; species Pachypanchax playfairii. The sequence goes on along the minus strand of SSNP01000122.1, from coordinate 555,516 downwards.
CATACACATTTTCTCAGTTTGTGATAATTTAACTGTCATTAAAATAAATCAACACATTTTTGTGCCACAAATAATTAAAAAGTGACATTTAATTAATTGATTTAATTGGGGTTTATATAAAGTAAAAGAAACAAATATGACTCCACTTAAAGGTGGTATATGGAACTCGGAACACAATAACATGGCACAAAGCCTTCAGCCATCTGGGTGCCAGGCTCGTTTACCCCCCCACGCGCGTACGAACAGTCCGAACAATATTCCTCACCAAACCCACTCTGATCCCCGATCCGAATAAAATATCATGAGTTCAGTTCACTAATCATGCTCTCCAGTCCCGCTGATCACACACTGACTCTGATAAAAGCAGCTCCTACCTGTTTGAAGCTCAAGTCATCAATCCAGTCCGTAGCAAAGAGTTCATAGTTGCATCGCGGTTCCAAAACTTCCTGCAGCCCCTCTTAAGATCCTCTCTCCTCCCCACACACCATCCTGCACACCTCGCTTATACAATAAAATTTAAAAAAGCAATAAAATCCTCCGTGGTGTGTCTTCTAGTTGAAAAAGTGGCCCGAAGCGCTTCTCCACTTCACCAACAACGTGTTAGCTTAACAGCTACTGAAAAACGTTTCCACACAGAACTTGCTTGTCACATGAGAAACCCCAGGGGAAACCCTCTATGGCAAGTAAATAAGGTGTATAATCACCACATGTCCCCGATGGTTCCAGCTGCTTGATCTGCAGACTCCACAGTAGAGCCCTGCACTCCCGCGGGAGTCCCGCGGGATCCGCGGGACCCGACACAAAGCAATGCGGCGCGGGAAAAATAGAGAAAGCTCATTGCGGGCGCGGGGCGGGCGCGGGAGTGCACAATGCGGGAGCGGGCGGAGCGGTGATAAGCTGCAGTCCTGCAAACTAAAAATAAAACTAAAATACACAATGTGTACTCTCTCCCGGCTTCGTCCCACCGTCCAAACAACACAATAATAAGCACAATATCAGGCTGATTGAGTCTAAATTACTACTACTGTCATTTAGCAGACGCTTTTATCCAAAGCTTACCAAAATTTATGCAATGAGTGAGCAGGAGTCTGATTGAATGTTTGTTTTTTTTGTGCTGTGATGGTTCTGTGACAACCAGCAGCTCCAGCTCCCTCACGACCATCCATCTCAATAATCTGTTGTCTCCAGATGTGTGTTGGGGATCGCCTCAGCTGCGCATGCCACTTGCCAAGTTGGCAACACGTTCCCTCCCCACTGCCCTTGGTGAATGATCGGTCAGTGGTATGCTCTAAGCTCAGCATTTAATTACCCAAGCCAAAGACAAGAACTTTCGTGAGAAATAACAGGAACGTCTGAATCATGCGGGAATTGCGGGCGGGAGCGGGACAAAATATGGCAGGAGCGGGACAAAATATGGCAGGAGCGGGCGGGAGCGGGACTTAAAATCATAGTCCTTTGCGGGCGTGGGGCGGGAGCGGGACTGTACTATGCGGGAGCGGGACTGGAAATTCCATCCCGCGCAGGCCTCTACTCCCCAGCACCAGCCTCACTGTACTGGATTATTTACGGTATTAGGCAACCCAAAATGGTGTCTGCTGCTCTGCCAGCTATTGGCTGGTAGATGTAAACAAAATGCCAACGTTGTGTCCGCCAAAATTAATATTTTATAATATTTTACTTCAAATATAATTTTTAAAAGAAATGCTGTATTTTCATTCTTCAACCCTCTAAACACCCGTGGAGGTGTTATTTTGTTAAAAATATTTTTAATGAAAATGTTCCATATACCACCTTTAATAAATTAAATCCAATCCATTTTAATTCAGTTTTATTTACACTACTAGTTAGCTACAATAATAAAATCTCCAAAGAGGTCATATAACTAATATGTAATAAGGACAAATGAGCTGGTGTCTAATTATTTTATCCTTATTTTGAATAGAATAAAACACATAAGATCAAATTATGACTTATATTTACTCTCATAATATTATATAATATGTAAGACGGTATTAGTAAAATATATAGTTAAACATTGTGTTTGAACTAAAACCTGTTTAGTTAAAAATTATATTTTTTAGAATTTGATTAATTTGGACTAATTAGTTAATGCAGTTTTCAGTCAGTTCTACTGGTTTTTTATATTCCAAGATGTTTAATAATGAATATTTGCTTTCTTAGTTTATTCCAAAGTTCCACCTGTGTTTTAACTTTAAAGACACCGTCTTCATTGAAGCAACCTAATATTCATTTTTGATCTACCTTTATCCACTCCTCTGATTACAAAGAATCACATTTGGTGTCAAGCTGAGGAACCATGGAAAGAACTAACATGTTGACAACAGAGTGCCATGTCCGACTGACCTCCATAAAACCTGAAGAGGATGTTTTGGGTGAAGTTATGGTACCATTTCAAATTGAGTCCATATGGAATATATAAGCACAGAGAAATTCAACAACAGAAGGAAGTGAAAAGAATAAACCTGCCGCTCAGACAGTTTAATGGTTGTTGATGGTTAATAGTTAATAAATCTATCAATAATTTTACATGCTGTAAAGTTGAAAATTACAAAATATGAGTGAAGTGAAGCACATTAAAATGTTGAAAATATAAATAATTGTTACTTTAAAGCTGCATTTTGGTAACTTTCAAAGTCATGTGACCCAACTTTACAAACCAAACAACAACTGCATGACTTTCGGGGTGACAGCTGGGACACGAAGGCCATTTTTCAGGAAGAATGACAGAGAAACGACGGGACCAGACAAACAAACAAACCCGTGGTGACCTTCAAGGCTTCTTCACTCACTTTTGTTTGGCTATTTGTTCATCAGTGAGTCTTCTTCTGGTCTTTAAGCTAAATAAACACACACTTATTGGAATCACAGATCCTCAAACAGGTGTCCTGAAAATAACCGTAAAATCTTGAATCTCTTAAGATACATCCACAAAAAGTCCTTACAGTCCAGTCAACCTCAACAATTAAGAGTTGAGAATATACTGAACTGCATAACAGCTCTAAATGTGAATTTGTGTGCTGCTGAATGAAGTGAAACAGCTGGATCTGAAACAGTAGTCAATCATTGAACCATCTAGTATTCTACCATCTGTGAATCCCTGCTGTGAAAGGGCCTTGGGAACAACCTGCCAACGATGAAGCAGAGAGGGATGAATGAGGAAACCCAAAACAAATGAAAGGAGGAAGCAGTGGTAGGTAGGGGTGAGAAACAAATAAACATGGGGCTAGTTTTACACCCACCTGCTCCAGCAGCTGTTTTATATCAGTTACCAAGAGAAAAGTGAACTGAGAGGAGGTCATTAGAGGTGGAGGAAGTCTTCACCTCCTTTAGCAAGAGATAGATCAGCTCTTCTGAAGTATGTGGAAAGATCATGAACAATAAATGTTTTAATTGTTGTGGAAAGCTCTTTGAATGATCTCGGTTTGAAGAAATAAAGATTAGTTATATGAGGAACTGAAAGAAACCCAACCTCTGGTTGGTTATCTAAATGTTCATAACTTTCCACAAAAACTCACTTATAAAGACCCAAAATAATCCAATTTATTGACTTTAGCAGCATAACCCTGCAGGTGGCAGCACTGATGGCAGTCACTTGGGCTACTATATTATTATTAATGTCCATAAGACAAATCTGCATGTATAAAAAAATAAAAATGAAAAACAGCAACATTTTAAATAAACATTTATAGTTTTGTCTACAAATTGTAAAAAAATAATTTGATTATTTACGGTACAGTGGTCAACAGTTATATGCACGACGGCAAATTTGTGCATATAAGCGTTGTGTGCATTAATCCGTTGGTGGTCCTTTGGACTGTAAACACTGGTAGCAGTGTTCGGTATTAGTTACAGATAATTGGAAATGATGTAATAACACAATTACAATATATTAGGAGAATAAAACTCTCAAACAGACTGAGTTATATACCCGTAGAGATGATCCACTATAACACTATACAGTAAGTAAACAGATGTGCCAGATACGCTCGCGCACTGACACGACGGTAACGACACAGATTAAGTTACAGTTAGTAACAGAACAGAACGGTTTTCTATATCGGATATTAATAACTCATGATCGGGCACTAAAAACTAGAACAAATGTTACATGTGACACTATTTCACACTGAAGAAGTCAGTGATTATTTTTTGGCGATCGTCTGACAGCTCCAGGAAGACGCGCCGGACACACGTGTGTAAACGCCAGAGCAGTCTAGTTCCACACACCAAACAACAACGATGTGTGTGAGAACACCAGCGGAGGGGTACAGTCAAGTAACTAGTGAGAAACAGCGAGATTTAGAGAGATGCATGTGTGATACCTCCAAATATTTTGTGCATTTAACTGTGCATATAAGTGTATGGATTATCTATGATGCAGGAACGTGCCCAGCAGTTTTGTGCATATACAGTAAACGTTGCACACATAACCGTCGACCGCTGTATTAGACAACCCAAAATGTTGCCTGCTGCTCTGCCAGCTATTGCCTGGTAGATGTAAACATAATGCCAACGTCGTGCCTGTCAGAATACACTATTTTATTATATTTTACTTCAGATATAATTTCTTAAAAAAATAGTGTATAGTGTAAAATAGTGTATATAGGGATTCTACAACCCTCTAAACACCCCGTGGATATTTTGTTAAAAATATTGGGTTTTATGGAAATGTTCCATATTGCACCTTTAATAGCAGAAATCTACAACAAATGGATAAACTAATATCAGTAAAAGAATAATGAAAGATGGTGAGCCAGATGTTGCAAAAGCATCTGTAGACTTTGTACCTTCCCTCTTGTCTACTCTCACACTTCAGCTCTTTGAGCTTGTTTATTCATCTTTCACCCTTCACTCTGACTTAGACACACACACACACACACACACACACAAGTGTGTTTTGGTATCCTTATGGGGACCGTCCATTGACTTCCATTGATTTTAGTAACTAGATTTATACCTAACCCAAACCCTTTTACTAACCTTAACCATTACTGATCTATAACTAACCCTAAGACTAACTAAAACTCTATTCACACCATACCTATAAACCTAACCCCTAACCCTAAAAAGGGGAGTCCCCCTCATGGGGACCAGGCTTCGGTCCCCACAAGAACCCTCGGACCCCAGAAAGATAGTAAAAGTCAGGAAACGGGTCCCCAGGAGGTCAGAAATACAAACCCACACACACACACACACACACACACACACACACACACACACACACACACACACACACAATGCAGCCACAAGTCAAGATAAAAGCAGAGAGGTTTAGAAAGTGAGTTAGTGCAGACACTCGATAAAGCGGCTCTGATAACAGTTACTAGTGAGGCTCTAATCAATAGTTGCTCCTAATCGTGCACGTGCGTGCGTGCATGTTTGTCCTCCTCCTCTCAGTGATTAACTGTCACTTTGTTCTTACAATGAAAAACAAAACAACAGACACACTCATTTTTGTTCAACGTGTTTTTGTTAAAATCAACATCCTCTGATTTTAAAGAATAATGAGGTCACATGCAAAACTTCAACTTAAAATATTCACCTTTAAAACTGAATCGTGATTATTCCTAATTGGGAGGTAAACAACATTAGTTGTCTGTCAGTGTTTGGAACTTGAATGTAACTGAATCTGGTTGAAAATGATAATAAACTGGTAGATCTTTGTCAGTCTTGTGATGAAACATGGCTAGTGTTGTACTTATTGTTTCCCTTTCCTTCCCTGTGGGGCCACAGGCTAAAGACTACAAACAATACAGAGTACAAAAACTTTATCCTGCAGATATCACAACAGAAATCACCTATTTTACACCTTTTCCCTCTCAGCTGATCAGCTCCATCAGACCAGACCAGCCTGCTCTCACATAATGGATTTCAGATTCTCCTACATAGCAGGCTTTTGTTAGACTCCCATCTCAGCCCACCCTTCCCTCCTGTTCATCTCCTAATCTATCAGCCTGCAGTGTGACACAAGTATTATTGTAGTGCAAATGCAGGGAAGCACCCGTGGACCGGAAGATCTGCTCCTGCAGATTGAGCCACTGACTAAATGATGCTTCCTGTCTCCCACCCCTTACTCCCCGTCTGATGTTCCTACAGAACCATTACATCAACATTAAAAGCCTCGTGCTACTGTATAGTCCTGTGAAATGATTGCTTTCCGTTCAAAATATGGATAAGAGCTTTGTTCTTACACGTCCAACAATGTGAAAAATCATTTATTCTGTGGTAAATGTATCTAACTTAAAGGTGTGCAGCGACTAGTGGTGATTTCCCTTATGAGAGTAATCAAAGTTTACATACTGATTTTTCTGTCACTTCCGCTTGTGCTTAAAGAGTTTCGCTCCATCAAAACTTATAGATATTCATCACAAGTCATATAGTTTACTGCAGGTTTGCATTGAATCAAGAAAAAAAATGCAATTTGACATATTATGAGTGTAACCGGCACCCTGCACCACCAATAGTTCTACATTTCTGTCAAAGGGATGGAAGAGAAATGTAAATTTGGTGCCGGTTCTCCAAATCGAACCAGTTTTGAAGAAAAAATCATAGATGTAGAACAATTTGGACGATTTAGCTTTTCTTTATATAAACTGTGGGGTTAAGAGAGCGGATGTGCTGGTATTAAAGGTCGTAGCGGCAAATCTGAAGATTTTTTTTCTCATTGCGTCCAGGGTGGGGCCGAGCTGGAGACGAGGGGGTGAACAAGTCTGCAGGACTGAGATAAATTCAGAAGGGAGTCGATGGGAAGTGCCCTCACATCACTTCCTGTCTTTGTTTGAGTCGCTATTTTCAAGGCTTGGAATGTAGTTCCTGTCAGGAGGTGAAGAAATTCCAAACAAGTTCATTGACCACTGCAGGAGAAAGAGAGCAACATGACTGGAAAAGAGTTTGTGAATAACTTATTTGATGTAAGAAAAATGAGTTTAGATTGATTAAGACAAAATGTGCTAAATGCAGTTTATAAATTCCAGGGTAATTAAACCTGTTCAGTGTGGGATGGATGTCTGTCTGCATGCCAGAGTCTGTGAGACACCGACAAACCTGCTTCACATCCTGCAGCAGGTCTGTTCTTGTGTCCCAGGCCACCATCCAGATACGTGTCAGACTCTCTGGTTCACACAAACACTTAAAAGAATGTTTGTTCTCATGAACATTCACATGCTTGAATATGTTACTTTACTGCACAACTCACACGTTTGTTTACTGTTTTCTTATTCTCTTGTGGCCTAAATCAATTGATTTCAACACCCAAAGCTCAGAATATTTTAGTGAGGACTTGATTTTTATCTTGCTACGTTCACCTGTGGGTCTTCAAACTTTTAGTTTTCTCCCAGGAGATCTCAGCGATGCTCACAGACAAGCAGAAATCCACCTCACCAGAATGGACCTCGTTCCCACTAATGACTCTCCAGGAAAGGAGTCACCAGCAGCAGGGTTTGAAGTCAAATACAGCAAGTTTAGGTTTTTTTTCAAATCCATTTTGACAATCCATCAGTAAGTTGGTCATGAGTTCTTACTATTTTTGGACATAAATCCATCAATACATCCCCAAATGCACCCGACATTACAGATCACTTAACTGTTTTTTCTTTCTTTCCACAAAGGCTCAATATGACTCATTTTTTTAACACTGTGTAGTTGTTCTTGGGCTTTGTTTGTACATGTTCATATTTTTTTCCCCAGAAATTATTTTCATCTAACAACCTCCGAGGATAGAGATCTGCTTCCACACATCCATCACCACTTGCAGAACTTGACATATTTTTGTCATTCTCTTACAAGCATTAGGTAAGAAGTTTGCTACCTTCTTGTTTCTGCTGCAAATTTGAGACCACGGATTGTTTTGTTTTTAAACTCATGGGATGTACTATTTGACTTTAAAGAGGCCCTTCCATTAAAAATGTTTTTTCTGAGGTTTCTGTTGAATATTTTAGCTCCACAGGTGTTCTTACCTTCATAGTGGGTGTGAAAACAGGTCAACAACTTCTCTTTTAGTTTTTATCTCTCAAACTACACAGGTGGAGATAGAACCTGAATTCAAACAGCTTGTATTTGTTACATCACAACTCTGCTCATTAGTTTTCATCAGCTTGTGCAAATGAGACCACGCCTAGCATGCTGCTGGCTAAAAGCTGTTAGTATAAACACATTTCAAACAGGAAGAGACTACGTATTCTGGTGTCATGCGCAGCGGGGCAGGAAACAGTATACCTTGCTCTCATTGGCTAGTTTGTTAGCCAATCAGAGTTCAGCAAATTAGCATAATGAATATTAATGATTTACAGCCCAAAGCATGACGAATCTTCACGCAGACCGATTAAAAGGTCTGTTAATCAGTGTTTCCTAATGTTTTTTAGATATAAAATGTTTTATATTACAGGTTAATAAAAATAACCACGAAGTCCTGAAATTCGGGTGAAATGGCCTCTTTAATAGAAGTGATCAACACATTAGGAGAATTCCAGAGATTGGTAATACACTCCATCTGTGGAGACAGTAATGGACACCACTTGTTGGTTACAACGGGCACATTTGTTTTAAATGCAGAACAAACTGTCAGCTTGGATTTATCTTGCTTTTTAATGTTGGAGTGAATAATTATTATTATTGAACCAGTGTCCTGGACAGTGCAGATGTGAGTGTTCTGAAAGCAGCAAGAGGCAGCAGGTCAGATGGCTAATGTTGAGACTTTAATGCGGGTTCCTGGGGTTCAGCTGGGGTTTGACAGAAATATCCTCCAGAGTGTTTGTCTGCTGTAACTCACTGACTCCTCCTTGGCCATCTGTACTTAGTTAGAGGGAAAGATACCTTTTTAATGAACCCATCATCAAGACTTTCATGACTTCAGGCTGTGTGACACTCTGACAGCTCCTGTAAATTCATCGTTGAAGAGTACAACGTTGTGCTTTGATCTACACAAGTTGTACAAAAATCAACAGGAATCCAGTTTTAACTCGACAGAAAAGAGCAGAGCAGTGTTTGTATGTTACTGTAAGCTTGATTCCTTAAAAACGTTCTCATCAACAGGAAAGAGTAATGTGGTTTGTCTGGGTAATTTCCTCTGAGCTGTTCTCCTGAACTGCATCAAAATAAGGAAAAAAAACAACCTCTTAATTCAAGTAAGTGGAATTCTACCCTCTATAAACAATTCAATTTCATAGTTAAGATCAGTTTTAAAATGTTTAGCATCCAGTTTTTGGTTTCAACAGTCTGGAAACACAAACATTCCACTTGAGCGTTTGAGTTCCAGAGTGTTGTGCAATCAGAAATTTCCTATTGAACTAAAGGGTTACCCCAAATTTACACCGGGCACGTCAGTGGCATGTTACAGCTGCACCGCGGTCACCACGGCAAATAGAAACCATTATAGTCAGCAGAGTGATTTACACTGGGCTTGTTTCAGGCGCGTGCAGCATCCGGTAAATTTCAAAACAAAATACACGTGCAGATATGTGATAGCTAGCATCACGTCATTACGTAGGACGCAAGGATCTCGTTTGCTATTTACTCTAAACATTAAAAACTAAACAGAAAAAAACAAGTACCTTAATCTTCTATGCCGACATCCATTGTTGTTAAGGCGATATCACATGTGATTTGGTGATCTTGCGAGTCAACTCAGTGGACAACACCGCTTTTGATTCACGCCTGAAATGCTCCTAGTGGGAATTGATGCGCTGAGGAGGTTGTGATAAAACCGTGCCATGCCGCTGACATGCCCCGATGTGTTCCAGCTGATCCAGGGAAATCACGAAATCACAGGAGAATTGTGAAATCACGTGTGATTTCATCAGTACACACAACAACAAGCAGGGAGAAAGATGACAACATGTGTCCAGAAGGTATGTGGTTTATTTTAACACCACCTACAGACTTCAAACCCATCACAGGTACTGTATTTTTTGTAGTCAAGCAAACAGAAACTTTTACGTGTCCTTTTTTTTTTTAAACTTCCGGGTATTTTACTTTTCACGAATGCCTGATTTCCTGTCTGGTCTGAACTAAACTGCTGAGCTCGACGCGTCTGAGAAGCGTAGTGCATAAAAAAATAGAACTGCCGCATAAAGGCCGCAACACTATGCTTTGAGACGCGTTGCTTTGCGCCTGGCAGAAACGGTCCAATTGACTTTAATAGCGGCCATCAATTACGCTTCACTGACAGTTGCTTATGTATCCAGTGGAAAGGAGGGACAAATCAGGACCTAAATTTGAAGTTCCTGTTGTTTTTTTCTTTTTTCTTAAAACCTCCACTACTGTGCAGTGTGACTGTGAATACCTTTATTTTTTAAGGGAAACAATTATTTTGCAAGTGCTGGAAAAAAACAAGAAGATTTGGGATATGCATCACATTTGCATCCAATAAAACACTTTGATACAGAATAACAAGCATTATTTTATCTAATCACTGATAATAACCAATCCAAGCACAGAGGGGTTTTCGTTGTTTTTTTGGCTTTCAAATTCCTTGTAGTTCATCTAACAGCTTCTAAGACATACCCAAAAATATCTGTACCACATTGAAATAATCGATCCAACAAATGTAAAAATATTTTACTGGAAAAGTGTTCACTTTGTTTTGCTCTTAAAGCCCACCAAAAAGTCACAGATCATCAAAATACATGTAAAAATAAACACATAAATTACAGATAGGTAGCCAAGCATAAGAATTGGAAGGAAACTAACAAGAAGCGTTTTGATCCTAACGTGCTGGTGCTTTTTCGCTCTCGAAGGACAGCTCAGGAACAGATGGCAGCTGCCTGCCGGAACAAACACTTTGCTGCTCTTTGCTCAGCCCTGATGTCACTCAGGCCCCTTTTAGCTAACATTGCTTCATTCAGGAGTGTAGACTACTTACATAATACAGATTAACATGCATCATCAATCCATAAAGCTGACTGGTTGGGTCTTCTTCCCTCACCGTCTGCTGTTTACTTCAAACATACTCTCAAGATTACACAGTGTATTGTTGAGGATAGCAGAATCAGGTTAGGAAACTCAATTTAGTTACCTCTCCTTCCATCAAGGAAATAACAGATGAGAGCTAAAATGAATGTGCTTTTAATTAAAAGAGAGCTTTGTCTGTTTTTTGTGCCTTATTGCCACAAAAACTGCTGATTTGTGGTGAAGAGGTAGATTATGAGCAGAAACATTAAACAATGGATTTTGAATTAAACTAAGAAAACACATGTTGGATTTGTCCAACATTTTAACATTTCTTTCATGGAACATGTCTCTCTAACTTCCACAAATGTTCCACGCCTAGCATGCTGCTGGCTAAAAGCTGTTAGCACAAGACGTAGCAAACAGGAAGAGAGTACGTCTGCTGTCGCCATGTGCAGCGAAGCAGGAAACAAGAAGCCGTGCTCTCATAGGCTAGTTTGTTAGCCAATCAGAGTCCAGCAAATTTGCATAATAAATAATAATGAGTTACAGCCCGAAGCCTGACGAAACCAGCTGAATCTTCACGCAGACAGATTGAAAGGTCTGTTAATCAGTGTTTCCTAATGTTTTTTAGATATAAAATGTTTCATATTACTGGTTAATAATTCAGAAATAACCACAAAGTCATGAAATTTATATGAAATCTCTTTAAACACATTTATTTGTTGAGATGGTGGCAAACATTATCTGTAAATCATATTCCACATGCTTTATCTTTTCAGATAAACAATGTGTATATTCTATTATAACTTCCCTGTACAAGCTGCTGGATATTACAAAAAAAGAAAATCAAATAAACAACTGCACTGTAGCATAGTTGGTTATGGTCCTGGATTCAACCCCAGAATGGCACCTTTCTGGAGGGGGGGTACCCAAGGTATCCCCCAGGTAGATTTCTGATCCTGCCAGTGGGTGCTGCACATAGACATATATATCAGGCGCTGCATAGTCCACCCCATCCACATCAATAGCCAATAGCTCCCAACTGACCTGTGAAGTGTTTCAATCCCACGTGTAAACTCAGCATCTCCCGTGGGTGCTTGGCTTTGACTTCGGGGCCCGAGCACCCACGGGATCGGCGCCTATGCCTTGGGTGTTTCTTAATGTCAAGGAACCTTGCCTACAGAGGCACTGCCTTAGTAGGCGAGGCATCTTGCTTACCGAGGCACTGCCTTAGTAGGCGAGGCATCTTGCTTACCGAGGCACTGCCTTAGTAGGCGAGGCATCTTGCTTACCGAGGCACTGCCTTAGTAGGCGAGGCATCTTGCTTACCGAGGCACTGCCTTAGTAGGCGAGGCATCTTGCTTACCAAGGCACTGCCTTGGTTGAGGAAGCGTCTTGCTTTCGAGGACACCGGAACAGACTTCACTCACGTGACCGCGGCTGCCTGCTTACGCGCACTATTTACGTCCCGCCCATCGCCCATGGAGCTAGAAATGTTAATAAAAATAAAATAAAATAAATGTGCAAGCAGGTTAATACCTTCTAGCCCCCGAAGCTGCAACTACAAAGCAACTAACAAACCATATAACTGCTTTGGATTAAAAAAAACAAAAACATTTCAGATATAAGCCAGATAGCAACAATCGGTTAACTTACATTTAAACAGGAAATTTGCCTTTGAAGTAGCTGCTGTCGGCTCCTCAACCCCCATTTTTTGAAAATACCACAATGTATTCTGGGAAATTTGTGACTGAGGGAAGGCATCAAGGCACGTCCCATGTATCCTTTGTATGTTAGCTAAACAGCGGGCAAACCGAGTACAGATGCCTCCGTAGCACATGAACATTGGAACGTGCCTTGGCGGGTCCCGATGACGTATCTCCTGGGCAACTGGGGCGGGACCAAGGCATCAAGGCAAGGTTCCTTGACATTGAGAAACACCTTTTGGCTTAAATTTCACTTTTTTTGCTAAAATAAAAACTGACGTTTGACAAGTTGCAATCCACATCTTCTAATCTAAGGGCAGCCTTGAAAACCCCTAGTAGAACACCACATGCTGTTGCTATCAACACCTGATTCAAACTAACAATATTACATTACATGTCTTTGCCAAGAAATATTAGATCTCGGTTCATCTCAAAGAGCTCAACACTTTGACGTCTCAAGATTTTGGAAATTGATATTTGCATGTGAACAGAAGATGAAATCCTTCAGAAACAAGCTGAAAAAAAGAATTCCAGGATAGTGGTCCAGTGAGCGTATTCACATTTAACACATTTACAGATGTAAAGAACAAATCTAACAACCACCGTTTCAAACATTATCCTCTGTTTGGTGGAATGTGATTACTTTGGTAAATAAACCTGTCAGACGCATGTGTCTTTCCAAGGTGCAGAGTTTGGCTCAGTGGTGCAGTAAGTTCTCTGCTGTGATGTTGACAGACTGACACAGTGAGCTGGAAGAACGACAAAAAGAAATAGTGTACGAAGGAGAGGCCATTAAAGGGGCATTTCAAGGAGAGGAGAAATCTCTGAACGAATAATCTAAATGACTTATTTAAGAATTCAAGCACAAAAGGAAAGTTTAAAAAAAACAGTTTGTATTACGCTGCTTAATGTCCTGCAGATGACATTAATTTTAGAATGAATAGGCTCATTAGGAAGTTTGTTTTATGTAGAGAACAGAGATTTATCCAAACTGAAATCAAAAAAATATTTGGATAACTTTTGTCACAGTATCACTCCCAAAGAGTTACATTCCACCACTTTTTTGGGTCCAGGTGTCAGACTGTTTCATACTAGCTGCAACTTTTCAAATGTCAATTTTTATTTTAGCAAAAAAAGTGAAATTTAAGATGAGGTACCCCCCCCCGCTCCAGAAAGGTGCCATTCAGGAGTGGAATGCAAAACTGTAACCAACTGTGCTACAGTGCAGTTTCTTTTGTCATAATATCCAGTAATTTGCATATCGTTAACTATCACTATCAGGTTTTACAGAGTAGCATCCATCCATCCATCCATCCATCCATCCATCCATCCATCCATCCATCCATCCATCCATCCATCCATCCATCCATCCATCCATCCATCCATCCATCCATCCATCCATCCATCCATCCATCCATCCATTTTCTGAACCTGCTTCTTTCTGTTCAGGGTCTGTGGTCATGGGGCGAGAGGTGGGGGACACCCTGGACAGGTCACCAGTCCATCACAGGGCCACATACAGACCAACAACCAATCACACACACTACCACACTGAGAGACAATTTAGAGTCACCAATTAACCTTTAGCATGTTTTTAGTCTGTGGGAGAAAACCTTAGTCCCCGGAGAAAATCCACACATGCACGGGGAGAACATGCAAACTCCATGCAGAAAGGTCCCAGCCAGGATTCGAACCCTTTACCAACTGCACCACCATGCAGCCCTCCAAACATTATTAAAACAGACAATTAACTGCTGCTAACGTTCAAGTGTTTTAGATTAACTCAACCACATTCCTGTGTATTATGAAATTGACTTCTCTCATGAATTATTCCTATTTGAAATAGTTTGTATGAAAAGATTTTTAAGTATTTCTCAGAAATTACAATCCAACACTTTGTCTCAGTTTCACTCGCAGCTCTTCAGTCCAGTCTGCTGCTGGTTCTTCTGGGTCTGCCTGCGGCCCTTCAGCTTTCAGACCTCCATTTATTAACTTTCAAACAATATACCCAGTTGTGAAGGGTGAAAGATGGGATCTTTCTGTTTTTTTCTTTTATTGCTGATCTGTTAAAAAGAGTAGCCTTTTGTTGCTAACAAATGATGCTTGACCTTTTCAGTGAGATCATGTCTCTTATTGAGGTCATATTTCAACAAGCCCTTTAGAAAGTAATGTAATGCAAATTTATTATACTCAGAGCTTTTTACAAAACTTATTGTTTTAATGTTTTTTTTAAGCAACAACTAATTTCTTAGCTAATTTTTATTTCTTAGCTAATTTTATTCAATATGTTTTTTAGTTTATTTGTTTTTTTCACATTTCTGTAAGCTAGTGCCGACTGGAGTATTTATGATTAATCTAAAATCCATCTCTACAAATACATGAATACATAAAGTTGGAAACATAATATGTATTTCCTTGCAGACAGAGAAAAATTAAAATCAATAATATTAATAAATTAAACAGATGTGTTTTGATGAATTTCACCATGATTTGGTAGAAATGTAGCACTAAACCAGAGGTGGAGTCTCTGGGAAGCAAAAGTTGGCAGAAAATCAAGTTTGCGATAAAAAATAAAGAAATACTTTAAAATGGCTCTGTTTCACTTTATATGGTAAATAATAGGATTAAACATTTCATGGAATCAGGGGAAGTTTCAGAAAAAAACACTTTTTTTTTGTTGCTGTTGACATTGAGTGTGTGCAGCACCAGTTGGCGCTGACGTCTCTGTATAAGACCATATAGATTATAATTAGTATTCCAGCTGTCTGTTGAAAGAAACAGCAACTAAAATCTTTTTTATAAATAAAAGATGTAAAGAAACAAACAAATCATAAAACATGCCATTTTCATGTGCGGTTGCAGTGTCCCAATTGTTTACATTTTACTACCTCTCTGCCAAGAAGGTAATGTTTTCATCAGGGTTTGTCTGTCTGTCTGTCTGTCTGTCTGTCTGTCTGTTAGCAGGATAACTCAAAAACTAACGGATGGATTTTGATGACATTTTCAGGAAAAGTCAGAAATGACTCAAGGAAGAATCAATTAGATTTTTGGGGGTGATCCGGATTATCGTCTGGATCCAGACATAATACTTTCTACAATGTGTCCACTTGGCGGAGGTCTGCGCTCTCTGAGTGCTTTTCTAGTTCTAAATGTTTCCCATTTTGTTTGTACAAATATTTCACAGACTTATACAGTAATTGGGTCACTCTGCCTCAAACAGTTAGATAATAGAGAAGGTGTGACAGCATGTATATTTAACTAGCCAGCCTTTAAGGGGTGTAAAAACTAAAGCAAAATTAGTTTTAAAGGTACAGCCGTCAAGTCCAAATCCTGCAGTTCATGTAAAAAAAAAAGTCTGTTCTCAGNACACTCACCCCCTCCCCTCCCTGATTTTTCTGTTGGGTTGCCAGTTCTGATGTTGATTCTCATTTAGTTTCTCTTGTATTTATTCAAATTTTTGGGAATGTCTGAAGGCCTAGTTGTTCAGCGTTGAGTTTTCCTTAGTGTGTTTGAACGCCCCATCACGTGCAGCTCGGCTGCTCAGTTGGAAGGATGTGGTGGTTTCTTACTTTTTGCTGGTCGTTGTAGAATTCCAGCTGCTTGTGTTGAAGACTTGGCAGCCTTGCAGACTCACATGTGATTCGTTATGGAACCAGGAAGTCTGGACGTGTAAATAATGATTATGGTCCGGGTTAGCTTTTTTAAAATGACAGAAACTAGCGATCACCCAGCCGGCTGAGATCCAGATCTGTTACAATGTGACTTTATTTTCAACATTGTTGGGATTGTTGTGTGAGTATTTCACTGTAAAATTCTTACATACTGTAACTTTATTTTGAAAGCGCAAGCAACACAGAATATTTGAACTCATTTTCTACTTCTTCTATGATGGTAAACATGCACTGAGATCTTGGTCCCTCCAGGTTATCTTTTGCAGAGGCATACCTGCATTTTGTACAATGTAAAAAACACATTCTGGATATCAGTGGAAGAAGATGACACAAATATTTGTTTTACAGTCAGAACAAGACAATACTTTTCTGACCGGTACCCCAAGCACCAGAAAACCTTTTACACATTAAATGTTTTACTATTCATAAAGAAATTCTTAAAAGGTTTTAGCAGCAGCATCTTCAGACTGTGTATTTTCAGTCCCACTCTTATTGTTGAACCACAGGAAGTACAATCTGGGTGAATCTGCAGGAGTACAAGCCTTGTGATTTAAGGGTGACATGATAGACAACAGGATTTCCTGTTTGGCTGCTCAGCCTTAAAAAAAAAAACATCTGAGCAGACTCCTGTTCCCTTTCTGATTTTAAGCAGAGTAAATAATTTCAACAGATAGTTTCTCAGAACAACATTTATTTCTAACAACCCATATTCAATTTGATATCAAATTGTCAAAGTTAAATGTTAAATGTCTCAATATGACTTCAAATGAACCATAACTACAGTAAACAAATCATATCCTCTTGCATCGTTAGCTTATTTAGGAATTGATAATCAAACAGCAACAACAATATATAATAAGTTATAATTAAGAAGTCTCAAATTTGAGTTTTGCTCTTTCTTGAGGTGGAAAATACAATGTAAACAGCTGGATAGTTGTTATTGTACACTTTAAAAAGAAGTTGACACTGTGTTTAAACTTTACATACCCAACATCCAGACTTCTAAACTGTGGGAGGTTATTTCCCACAGTAATGCTGGTGACATCTCAAAGCTGCTGCTGCTGCTGGGAAACAGTTATTTATTGAACGCTTACAGCCAACAGTGATACTTTCTCTATAAAACCAGTAACATGTTAGCAAACCACAGCTTGGTGAAGGGGGAGGTGGTTGGGCAGCATCATGGACTGATGCAATTAGGGCCAAATTGCATTTTGACATACAAAACTATTTAAACATGCACATAATTGAAACAGCATTTTAAAATTGCATTATTTTTATTTGAATTCTTCTGGTATGAAGTGCATTAGGTCTCCAACAACTATGAAAAGTATCAAGACTTGCAGACCCAAAAATAAATGCCATCCATCTTCTGAACCTGCTTCTTCCTTTTCAGGGTTGAAGGGGGCTGGTGTGTCTATCTCCAGTGGTCTTTGGGCGAGAGGCAGGGGACACGCTGGACAGGTCACCAGTCCATCACATTCACACCTAGGGACAATTTAGAGTCACCGATTAACCTCTTGCATGTTTTTGGACTGTGGGAGGAAACCGGAGTCCCCAGAGGAAACCCACGCATACACGGGGAGAACATGCAAACTCCATGCAAAAAGGTCTCAGCCTGGATTCAAACCCAGGGCCTTCTCCCTGCAAGGCAACAGCTCTACCAACTGCGCCACCAACTGCGCCACCGTGCACCTAAATCAAATAAATGCATCTAAATAAATCTATCTAAAACAAAAAAGTCTTAAAAATTCTTTTTGACACCATTAAGATTAAAAAGAGTATTAAATCATGCAGCAAAATGCGTTAGGACTGAACAAGTTTAACTGAAACTTTAACAGTTTAAGCTGCTTTAGTCAAACAACTTGGTGACTCATGTGACTGAGAGTCACTTCCCCTGAGAGGCAGAGCTGATGCACAGCAGAGAGGGACGTGGAGAGACTTGGTAGGGGTTCAAAATGTTTAGCTAAATCCATTTTCTCAGAGTTACTAAGCTACACAACTCAAATAGTTCAAACTAACAACTTTTATGTCAAAGTCAATCTCTCAACTCCCCAGTTTAGTTTAGTTTTGTGTTTCTTGTGACTCTCCACAGATAGAAGGACCTGCTGTAACATAAACAGAGCTCATATGTGGCTAATGGTTTTAGCTAAACAGCAAGCTAGCATCCTGTATTCTCAGATTAATTGACATGATGGTATGTTCAAGTGTCTGAGTGTTATAGAAAACATCATTACCAGTGAGCATCAAACATCTATCTCTATTCATGCAGTACAACCACACATTACAACTTTAATCCCTGTTTTTCTGCGTTATTGTCGGGCACTCGGCCCCTTGTTCACGCCTCATTCAGGGTCACAGCTACTGCCCTTTAGTAAAATCTGTCAGGTCCTCTTTGACGCAGATCCTTTTCCTGTCAGAGTGAATTTTTTATTGTTTCAAGGGTGCAGCCTCCAGAATCTCATTCCTTCAGCCTTTTCCTGTTTCCTCTTGAAGAGGAAAAGCTGCTTTGGTTCAGCTTGTTTCCTCCCCTGCATCTTCTCTGGGACAAATCTGGAATTCTTGCTGCAAAAACTGTATCAGCAAAAGCTTGATTTCAAAGAATGAAACGTTTTCTATAAAGAGGTTCGCTGTCCCTCCTTGTTACAAGTTTTCACAAACAATCCCAGAATGGATGGAGAAACTGGCACATTCTCAAATAAACCTACAGGGATGTTGCATCCTAAAGCATCTTTTCTGAGTGATTAGCCTTAAAGGTGTGAGCTCACCTGCATCCCTGGAGTGAAGTGTTCCCATGGTGCCTTAACACGTAGGTTCTTTGTTTTCTTTATGTGCAGGGAGGGTCATAAGTCGTGACACAAACACTACACAAAGACCAAACCTTGGCAACTCTTCAACACTGTAAAACCTTAAAATGAAAATACAACTAACTAGCCAAGATTTTATCATCGTAACTCTAATGGTGCATTCACACCGGCCCAACCATCAACTTCATAAGCGGCAAGTTTATATGTAAAGTCTATGGTGGACGGGCGTCAGACAGACGTCAACGGCTCTGCGTCGCTTTGTGAGCGTTATGAGCGGCAACTTTTCAAGCTTTTCTAGCGTTTCAGGTGTTGACGCTTGAAAAGCTTGAAAAGCTAGAAAAGCTCAAAGTTCAGCTAGCTGAACTTTTGACGTTGATAACGCTCTTGAAGCGGCATGTCAACCAATCAGAGCGTCTCATCGTAGTGAAGTAAGACATCACAGCACGTAGCCGGAAAGAAGCGGGATCAGCCAAAATGGAAGATAAATTAACCTCATCCAAACGTAGCTCCTGGAGCAAATGGTTAAACTCACCAAACTCAGAACGCATATGAAGAATGGGGTGTATCCACAAACGGCGCTGATGCACCCGACGTCGACGTTGTCTAGATCTATGAAGTAAATAAATCCAAGCCACTGTCTCAATATGATCCGCCATAGCTCCGAACATCCGATAACAAAGGAAGCCCTGCCTTCGCGCTCTTTTTTGGTCAGGCTTTACGAGCTTTAACGCCTATGCGCTCTGACTGGCAGGCGTTATGAGCTTCAACTTCAAACGTCAAATTTGGAGCGTTATCAGCGTTGCTTGACGTTGACAAAGTGGCCGGTGTGAACGCACCATTAGTGTTCTGGTGTTCTGATGCATGGTTGCATTTAAAGAGCAGCGCTGCGCACACTTAGAATGACAAAAGAGTCCTTGTCAGACATCTGTCAGGCCGGTTCAAGGCAGAGGAGGAGCTGTGTGTCACATCATCATGTCAACTGCAATGTCTGTGTTCAAGTCTCCAACAAGGACTGTCCATGTAAATGCAATGTTCAGCCCATCTAATCAAAAACATGTGACCGAAGCTACAGCTCCTTAATCTTCAGCATTTCAATGTGAAAACTTGGATCATCTGACCGTTTGCAAACAGTTTCTATGGAGAACATCTTTGTGAAATGGACCATATGGTGTAATGTAGTAAATAATGATAGAAGCACTAAAGTTAGAGACTTTCATTCGTTTATCCTGTGAAATATTTTGTGGGATTTTCTTGTGCGAGAACTGAATGAACTCGCCTTTCAAGATCTTTCCAGAATTTCAATGTGTTCGGGTCAGAGGTCAGAGAGGGCAAAGGCAAAACCTTTACATATGGAGATAATTCTATATAATATATTCCTGCTAATAGTCTCTCCTGCTACTGTCTGCAGCACAAACCTGAAGCCTGATCAATCCAACTGTGTCATGAAGACATTTTCAGGACTTTCTTCATCTTTCTTTTCTAAAACTGTTCAACAGTTTTTTGTTTTATTGCAATTTAAATGAGAAAACATTCATGATCCTCCAGATTTTGTCCTCCACTGGTTTGCGTTGCCTTAATTGCATTACAAACAAAGGAAATTGGTTCCTGAAAGCACTTTGCAGGCTTTTGATGGCCTTATCCTGCTCTGTGGTCACCAGTTATTTTAATCTTTAAAATAAGCAAGGCAGTCTCTAAACTCACCCATGCTACCATTTTTAAATAATACCTCATTAATTTAACTTTTTGATGTCTTTCAGAAAACAAATCATCTCTTAAAACTTCAGAAAAAGTTGTTTAAAGACTAAAACAAAATGTTTGCTGCAAAGATGCATTACTCCTGCTTTAAATGTTGAAGATAGGTTCATCAATGATACTATGATGGTTTCATGTGATCATGTGACTTCACTGATCAGTTTCTTTCAAAGCTTCAACATCATTTTTTACCGTTTCAGCTAAACTGATTCACAGAAGGAGGAAAAAAACCCTCCTTCCTTATCGTGCAACTCTTAGGCTTCAAGCTGCAATTTCACAGATTTGATCTCTGACAGCTGTAAACATGAGTCTCTTTAAGTTTCCCGCTCCATCAGTTAAAATTTGGAAACATCAGTTTTTTATTAAGTGCACCTTTAGGGTTCACTAAACACAAAATATGTCTGTTTGTATCAGCGGTGTAAAGGCAGCTGAAGGCCAAGAGGTGAGCAGGCTGAAGGCTCTCTTTAAGATGTAGCCTAGGCTTTACAATAGGAGCAGAAAAAGTGCTTTAAAATCAGATTCCAGCAGGATGGAGAGTGTTTGTGCAGGAGAGGGGTTTTATCAGCTGCAAACACTCACAGGAAATCCGGTTTGGGATTGTCCATCCAATTCCTGCGTTCCACAGGAAGCTCTGCATAAAAAGCAACTGAAAAACGCCCAAAGACATTCATTTGTCCAGTTGCCTTGAAGGGAGCACCTCAAATCGGCCGCAAGGGTTTCTTTAAAAAAAAAAAGAAAGAATATAAATAAGTATCACGTACCCCAGGCTCCAGCTTTAAAAAGGAAGTGGAACCATGGAGAAGTCCTGTAATGCACAAGTCCACTGGCTCGTGCCCATGGCCGCAGCTCAACTCGCGCACGCGCACGCACCTGATCAACACATTCTACCAGGGTAAGATGTTTTTATATAAATTATATAATTTCAAATATTAAATAAACCATTTTGTTATAGATCTGAATCAGCATTGCTAGTCAGTTTTTGCTGAAATGTTTCCAGAGTAACAGAAAAGAAACTGAGATAAATTTATGGCAAGAATTTGCTTATAAATAAAAACATTTAATGGGTTAACATGGTTTAAATAGTGGACTCTATATAGCTTTAGGTGTGGAAGAGTGCAGGTGGTGCATATAATGATGTAACAAATAAAACTGAGCATCAGTAAGAGTTTGTTTCATATACATGGAGTATTTTTAACACATAACACAAACTATAATATGTAGAAAAAAACAACACAGACCTTTAAAGAGATGGAACTAAAATCCTCGTATAGGGCAGGCGGCCTGCAGTCCATCACACAGGCCTGTAACTTCGGGTTAATTAAGATAAAATAAAATGTTAATATCATGTATTTGGAGATGGATGACTTGGAGAAGAAGAAGTTATTACTGTGTATTTTTTTCTTATGATTATCTTTCCTGTTAATTATTTATTTACTTACTTATTTATTTATTTATTTTTAGTTTAGTTGAAAACAACAGGGACACTTTAGTTATCAGGTGATGGAAGACCATCATTCTTTACATCCAGACACATCAGGAAATCTTTTATTAGCATCATTTTAATCAAGTTTCTGGATCAACGGGTTCATAAAGTCCGAGGAGGGATTCTTAGACCCCAAATCCACTTCTAAACCAGTCTTCTGTAGGCTGCACAATGACGTCATACAATGGTGCCCCCCCCCCCCACCACACACACACCTCCGATCAGGCGGTATGAGCTGTGGGACACCCAGCTGGAGGAGTGGGAGGAGGTCCATCCATCACCCCCCATGCGCTCTGACAGTCCGGGTTCCAGCAGAGACCTGATAAGTTGCGGAGTTTTATCTCTGGACTTGTCCTTCAGCAGTAGATCCCGTTTTTACCGAAGTCCCCGGCTGGTTTCCATCAGTGTAGGATTGTGGTTTAGCTGGATAGATCGTGCGAACTGGGGTCTGATTGTTCACGGACGGTTTGTGGTTTACTTTCTTTTTTTTTTAACACCAGTGCATGAGCTGAGTTGGCCTTGTCTTTAGAACAGGCGTCTGTGCGCGTGTCCGATCGCTCTTTTACGGCTTCAAACATACTGCTGTCCTCTGTTTTCATCTGATGTTATCACTTCAGACACTTTGCATCACTTCATGGAGAGTTTGGAAGCGATAAGGCGTCTTTACGGGCTTGGTGCTTTAAAACAGCTCCACCTAGTGGCGGAAGTTTGAGCTGCAGTTAACACTTAGTTTAATTTAAACACCTGAGTCATGTGATATCATGATTACAAGTTCCTTTTTAATTAAACGTATGTTTGAGAGTTTTTGTTTTTGTCTGCAGCAACATTGTCACACACAATATTATATTAATAATAATAATAATAATGATAGTGTTTAAAGTGGCCTCCTGATAGTTCAACCAGCTGTTCAACAAGTTGTCATGTGATGAATAGCATCACCTCCAGGATCACTGATCTGATAGATGTTGTGTAAGATTTCCCAGGAGTTTAATATCTGTTGTGTTAAAACACACCTGTAACGTTGCACAGCAGCAGCACCAGAGCTCAAGTCAGCAGTATTCCAATCACCAGTCTTGCTTTTAATCCTGTATAGTATGTGATAATCTAATATGTGTGTGAAGGGACACAAGAGATCTTGTTTTGTTCTGTTTTTTTTTTTCTCTGATAGAGAAAATTTGGTGATTAGGCTGATGTAGCAAAACACAAGTGGTCTAATTATTTCCCTCTGGAACAACAGATTATCAGTACCGTCTGATTTATGAAGGACAAACAAACATACCTGCATGATCGATACATTAACAGACGTTAACAACTCTCTGCATCCCGTTTTCTGACCTTAAAAACTCACCGGGGATAAAATAAATTCATGAAACAAATTCTGTGTACGTTTTCAAAGTAAGAGTTAGTGGTAAAAGCCTAAAATAAATAAAGTCTAAAGGGTCAAAAAGTGACAACAACAAAACAGAAACATCAGCTGTGGGATTTTATTCTTGTTTGTTTTACTGTTTGGTCTTTCTGAGATCTTCCTTTCTGTTTCTGCTCACACACAGAGCCCGTCTCTGCTGAGCTCTTTACAGCTGATAAGGTTGACCTGTGACCTCAGAGGAATGAAGTCTATTCAGTTTAACTATCTGTTGGACTTATTTCTTTACTTTAATCCACCTTGGGCAGAAAAAAATCCTCCTTTTTTTCACATGCAGCTATTTCAACTTTTCCTTTTTTTACAGGTAGTTGTCGTCATCGCTCACACAGCGTGAGGAGATTTTGGTGGTCACCCTCACCCCTCCCCCCTCATCTTCCTCTTCTCTTTCCTCTGACTGGCACATAGAGAAGAGTGTGAGAGCCCCAGCGAGGGAACGTGGGAAAAAGGAAGATGATGTATCGAATGCTACTCCTCTTCTCCACCTCCTTCATCCTCCACGTGATGGGCACTTCCCATTTCTTCACACACCATGGGTAACAGCTCCCACAATCATCTTCCTGTGTTTATTATGGGCTGTCATTTTTATCTCTAGCTTCAGTTGCACCTTAAACTGGCACTCTGAGTGGTTTTCTTGTAGCAGCCTCGTGGAATTCTCAGACAGATTCTCTGCTTAGAGTTAATTCTCTCTGGGCCGAAGCTGAACATGCTTCTCGTAGCTCAACAGGATGAAAACTCATCTTATTATTTACTGTTGATTTGCATCAGGGACCAAAATAAAACAAATGAAAGACATGCAGGTCAAAGGTCAGCTTCGAACTGGGCGTGTCCAATCTAATGCTCAGCTTTCTGTTTTTTGGTGATGTAGGAGGAGGGTGTGCGGCCAGAATCTACATCACAATGTTGTAACGATAACCGAGTCGTACGTCCAGCCGGTGCACAAGCCTTACATCACCCTGTGTCAGGGTCACCGCCTCTGCAGCACCTACAAGTAAGACACACACACACTTAATATAACAAGTATCATCTAATGTGTTTGTTCAGGCTCCTAGTTTATATCAGTGTTAAAAAGGGGGCGGGGTCAGTCGTTAACAGATCTTTACTTTCTTACTGAATAACTAGAAAACGTGAAATATTTTCTGGAACCGGGTCACAGTGGCTCATATTTGTGTCGAATCTAAATATTGAACACTTTGTGTAACTACGGGAAATGAGCCGCCTGCCCACAGAGACCACAGCCTTGTTTATGTTGGACTCCTTCTTCTCTTCGTACTTACACACTCTCAATCCCCCTCCTACTTTGATGACCACCCCCCCCCCCCAAGCTCACACACATTTTACAACACTTTCCTTTAACTTATCATTCCCCGCTTCTGTTCACGCTCATGTCTCTGACATATTACATGGTTTTTGAGGTGTTTAATGAGAATGTATTTGGTTTTAGCTTCAGTTTATCACCTGGAACTCTCCCTCCTTTAAGTTAAACACACCACAGTCTCAGCAGGCGGCGAAAAGAACTCAGACTTCAGATCAGCACTTCTTCTTCTCTTATTTCAGATGCAGTGGTTATAACATCCCACAAAATCGTTACTTTCTCATCAGAATTCATGCAGTCTGACAAAAGAACACAGAAAAAGCTGCACACGAGAATGTGATGACTGAAGTAACCGTCGGTAACAGATGAGTCCTGTCTCCACAGGACAACGTATGCACTGGCCTACCGGCAGCTGAGCAGAGCCGTGTCACCTTCACAGTTCTACCCAGAGTGCTGCCCGGGCTGGAGAAGATTTCACTCCCACAACTGCAACCAAGGTAACGTCCAAGGATGAACTGAGGGTCTGTAACTGCATCTGGACATTTTGAGAAGCTTTTCTTAGAGCTAATTTATCTCCCTTAAAGAGGCCCTTCCATTAAAAACAGTTTTTCTGAGGTTTCTGTTGAATATTTTAGCTCCACAGGTGTTCTTACCTTCATAGTGGGTGTGAAAACAGGTCAACAACTTCTCTTTCAGTTGGCGATAACACCCGAGTTCGAACAGCCTGTATCTGTTTCATCACAACTCCTTGTTCGTTAGTATTCATCAGCTCCTGCAGTTGAAACCACGTCTAGCATGCTGCTGGCTAAAAGCTGTTAGCATAAGTCGTAGCAAACAGAAAGACACGACGTCTGATGTTACCATGCGCAGCGGGGCAGGAAACAGTATACGTTGCTCTCATAGGCTAGTTTGTTAGCCAATCAGAGTCCAGCAAATCCGAATAATGAGTATGAACGAGCTGCTGACGAAGCAGCCTGACGGAAGGAGCTGGAACCACCTGAATTTTAATGCAGACAGATTGAAAGGTCTGTTAATCAGTGTTTCCTAACATTTTTTAGATATAAAATGTTTTATATTACTGGTTAAAATTTAAGAAATAACCACAAAGTCCTGAAATGTGTATGAAATAGCTTCTTTAAATGTTAAGAAGCTAAACATGTCAGTTTAGTTTAATTTACTGAATAGAAACCAGATGTGTGCTTCTTAAAGGTTAAATAATCACAAGAATCTCCATAAAATAAATGCTTTCAACCAAAATTAGTCCCTGAAAAGAAGCTTCATAACATGTAAACAAATAAAATATATAGAAACTGTTCAAATGGCGTTCTACATCCCATCATTTAGTTCTTCTTTAGCAGAGAAATGATGGAGTTCTAGTTGTTGTAGATCTTATATAATATCACATGATCTTATTCGATCTGTTAGCATCTGGATTACATGTTGTAGATGACTCTCAACTCCAAATTTTAGCCCAACGTCATTTAAAGGTTTAGAACTAGAAGCATTTTGTTAATGTGGATGAATCGTGGCAGCCATCTTGATTTGTGCCAAACCTTAAAGTAAATCAGTTCCAGTCTGTGTCGTATTTCCTGTTCTGATAACTTGTGGATGTTTTTAATGTCTTTCTCAGCTGTGTGTGGACGGCCCTGTCTAAATGGTGGTACCTGTTTAAAACCCAATAAATGTGCCTGTCCTCTCGGCTGGATCGGACCTCACTGCCAAACCGGTACACAACAAGCACTCACCTGCACCGCCTCACATGATAATACATCTGTTCTGGAAAGTCACATTTGTAAACATCGTGTCTCTTTTGGCCTGTCAGACGTGGACGAGTGCAACGGGCAGCAGCCATGTGTCCAGCAGTGTGTCAACACAGCTGGAAGCTACAGATGTGCATGTAGAGATGGTTTCAGGCTCGCTGGAGATGGTCGTTCTTGTCACAGCCTTCCTCCTCCTCCTCCAACTCCAACTCCATCCCCGAGCAGCCAGACAACAGTGGGGGGTCCCACTGATGTGGGTAAGGATGTGTATGTTTGTGCTTACAGGATATATTTTTTGTTTTCTGCAGCAAGACAGAAGAACTAAACCTGGCCAGCTTCGCGGTTCATTATTACTTTTGGTACGCGCTATGCCACTCTCAACTCGTACCGTGAGTAATAATGCACTGCGACTGGTACCGACTCCAGACGGTTGTCAGATGGTTCGGCTCCATGTGGTGAGACTGGGATCGTTTAGATTCTGATAATGACCCAGTTCATTCCTAAACATCTGCATTTAATCCAGCTCCTGTTATAGTACAGACATACTTTTATTCCATTCGGTTCCCCTGAAATATTTGTGTTGTTGTCAAGAGGGAAACATTAATTTTCATTCATGCGTGCTTGTTCTGTCTTAGTAACACAATAATACAACCCCCCCCCCCCAACACCAACTCCACGCCATGTCTACAAAAGGGCTTGACCCCAGGATATTCCTTTCAAGTCCTATTCTTTGTCAGCATTATTGCCCTTTTGGGAAATTCTGCAACACGAAACTTTAAAGCAGACTTACCTTTTCCTGATTTCCTCCAAGTTTTTCTATTCTTGGGAAATATTGAGTCACCAAACTGTAAAATAAAACAGGGAGTTGGGGGAGGATGCTGTTTCCTGCACTTTTAAAGAAAGAAATATCTCCATATAAGAGAGAAATTGCCAAATCTTTTCAGCTCTCCTCCAAACTTTCCTCCATTTATCAGAGTTTCTACAGAAAAGTGACCACAAACTGAACACACGCTGCTAAAAGTTAACTTCCATGACTGCATGATGGATTGTTGAGTCATCACTCAGAGATGAAAACACACCAAGAAAGAGGATAAAAAGCAACAATATGGCAGAACTTTGTGCTTCTCAAAGCTTCAGACTTTTAATTTGTAGGAGCATTCCTGTCTTTACTGTTGGATGCAAGAAAGCTTTTGCAACATGTTTTGCTCCAGATGTTTTTGCATTATTATTATCTGCTGATATGCACATGTTGATCAAGATCACAAATGTAAACATTGGAATTAAATGTTCAGAAATTTGAAGCTAACAAGAGCTTTAGGACCATATTTTGCTTTTTAGCTCACCATGTTTTTTTTACCCTGTTCTTGGCTAACGTTCATGTTCTCATTCCAGCACCATTAACCCTGTCTGCTGGGGGTCATGTAACCCCCCCTCTCACCCTGTTTCTCAACTGTATTCTGCTCTCTGTCATGGACCACATCTGGGGGAGATTTAATATATCCCCGTCTGTCTGCAGACCTGCAACCAGAGAATGTGTGTGTTGCTGATGGTGGTAGTCGGGTAGAATCCTGCTTCCATTAGGAATATTCCCTCCAGAGTGGATCCAGCCAGACTCGTCCTTGTAAGCGATGATCACTCACTAGAGGGTTGAACTTTTGCCTGTCTGTTTCTGGTGGCATCTCTTTCAGCTGTTTCCCACATCTAAAATTTCCCTCTCCTGCCCCTTGGTACCCTAAATCCCCCCGGTCTCTCCTGGCAGCTCTGCAACCAGACTGGGTTCTGATTAAGAGATGTTACAGATGCCACGAAAGCCAAACGCTCCAAAGGACTAGCATAAACTGTGTTAATAAACTCATACAGTATAAACTCTGATGTGTCTTCACCAGGAGGAAGTTTCAGTCTTGTGGAGAATGTAACAGAAGAGGTACAAAGCCTGAGGAACAGAGTTGAGTTATTGGAAAAGGTGCATTAATGAGTAAATAAAGACATTATAATGTTGTTCTTCTTTTTACTAACACTGTCTCATCTTTATGATCTCTTATTAAGAAGCTGCAGATGGTTTTGGCACCTTTCAGCACTTTCTTCCAACTGTCAGTGGATGAGGGTTTCACAGAGAAAACCAACTTACTGTCTCACTCTTTCCAGCAACTAGACCGCATCGATTCCCTCAGCGAGCAGATTGGTTTTTTGGAGGAGCGTCTCGGCACATGTAAGCAGCTGAACCCACGACCTTTGATTCCTTGTTGCACTTAGAGAACAGAAAATCTAACATTGAGTCGGGGACACTAGGAACTTTACCTCCCATTAAATACAGTTTTAAACCTGAAAAAATATTATGAACGTTTTTGTTTAAAAAAGCCAAGTACATAATTACATTTATAGTAATCTATTTAGTTACAACATAATAGATTAAACATTGGATTAAACACAGGAAAGTAAAACATTTGCACTTAAATTCTAATCTAATAAAGATGATAAAGAATTTAAAACCAGAGAGGTTGTTGAAGATAAGTGTAAAAAAGATTTCATGTTTAGAAACGTTTGTTTGAAATTGGGCTGCAGTTTATCACAAATGGTCAATGTATGAATCATACTTTACACAAACCTGAGTTTGAAAGGAAACTTCAGATCTGTGGGAAAATGTGTAAATAATTAAATACATTTACTGTTTGGAAGCGTTTTGAAAATCCTCAGTTTGGAGAAATAGAGATTATATCCTACAGGACTGAGGAGCTAACAGCTAGTCCAAGGAGATTAGCATGAATGTTGTCTTAAAATGACTCTAATCCTCAATATGTCATGATTTATAGTCCTTTACATTGTTATACAGTTTGAACTAGACAATTATTTTGGTTTCGGAATTCCAACCACAAGCGTAACATGTTAGCCCCGAAATGCTACAGCTAGCTAGCTAGCTCCGTTACTAATTTCTGCCTCAAATGAAGATAGAATTCAATAGAAATATAAACATAGTTTATGTGAAATAAATAAATTCAAGTTTATTATCATATGGCCACTAAAACATGTTTTCTTGTACAATTAAAATCATTCTTTGCCCCCTGTGACTGTCAAAGCCTAGTAATGATAACAATAACAAAAATACTGTAACTGTAGGTAGTAGATAAGCAAAAAGAAGTTAGAATAACTGTGGAGGTAAAACCTCTGCTGGACCTTCTTAATGACCAGGTCTATGTTGGCTGTCCGTTTCAGGTCCTGGGTGATGCTGGTCCCCAGAAACCTGGACATGTCCACCATAGACACAGTACTGTATGATAATGGGGGGACAGAGGTGGAGGTCTCCTCCTAAAGTCCACTGCTATCTTCACAGTTTTTAGAGTGTTGAGCGATGGTTCTGACTGCACCAGAGGACCAGCTGTCCCACTTCCTGTCTGTAAGGAGACTCGTCTCCGTCCCTGACGAAGCCGATGACTGTAAACTTCAGGAGTTTGACAGCCCAGTGTTGTCAACCCATGTACTGATGTAACTGGTCACGTACATGGTGAAGTCCTACATGCTGATACAGATGTTCTTTAGCATGGCCACAGCTGTAAACACATCCCAGTCTGTTTGAGCAGAGAGTCCTGAAGGACATCCTCAGTAGAACAAGACTGCTGAAGGTTCTTGTTTCAGTTTTAGAATCTAGATACAGAAACAGTGAGACGTGGTCAAAGTGTGTGAAATGAGGTCAGGGTGCAGCTCTGTAGGCTCCTCATCCAGGTTGTTTACCAGGGACCACACAGCAGAATGGTGGTCTGTTAGTGTGAGCCTGAAGCCTAGCATGCAGACCTCCCCTCTCATCTTATCTACATGCTTTCCAGGGTCAGCCTCCTCGACTGAGCTAGGTGTACTGGTGCTAACCTGGATGTAGTGGTGACGGCTGCAGGAGCAGGGGTAAATAAATCAGTGAGTTGGTGATATTCAGCGGTGTCTGTTTGGTATGTTAGCAGTGCAGGACTCTACCAAAATACA
>SSNP01000122.1:464130-524383 GCA_006937955.1 Pachypanchax playfairii | reverse complement strand
AAAAAAAAAAGAGTAAAATCTTATTGTCATTGTGTAAATTCTTCAATGTTTTTCTGTTTCATTTAAAACCCAGAGAATGACTCTTCTTGTTTGCTGCACTTCATAACGTCCCTGTCCATCTTGTCCCCTTCAGGTTCTTGTCAGGACAACTAGCAGCTGACAGTTGACATCTCCACAGATGGAAGGAAGCAGCTTTAATCCTCTTTATGCTGTGACAAACTCACTGCACAAATATTTTAATAATTTTTGAAAATATTCTGAAAAAGTTAATTTCCTTGTCACATTGAATGTGTTGTCAATCTGTTGCCATGGTACCGGGTTACATCATCTGAATGGCACCCTGTAGGGGTCAAAGTAGCCTTTTAGTTTTTCTGTTTGTTTTTCATCAGTGCAGCTGTGTCCAACCCCCCCACAGGGCTCCAGCCTGTCTTGGACCTGATGTGGACATCTGTATTTATCTATTTAAATTATGATCACTTTTAGTCAGTGCTAATAGTTTTTTAGTTTTGTAAGGTTTTGTAATAAAAGTCTGAATCAGAAAGATGGTGTATGTTCTCTAAATGACCAACAGCTTCCTGACCGGCTGAAACACCTTAATACATTTAATATTTAACCTCCATCCCTGGAATAAAGAAGGTGGGCTAGATGCTAAAGTTGGATCTCAATTTGAAGCTGATCCATCAGCTGATGGGGGACGGCTTTGACATCAGCTGATTTACTGGGCTAAGGTCGATCTGGCTGAACTAAATCTTTGCCCCCATCTGAAAAGGGGAAAAGACAGAAGTTTCATAAGTTTCCAGAGTGCTGCTGAAAGGAACAAGTGATGCAACCCACTGATTAAACATGATAGTAAATCTTAACAA
Source organism: Pachypanchax playfairii (assembly GCA_006937955.1). Lineage (NCBI taxonomy): Eukaryota > Metazoa > Chordata > Actinopteri > Cyprinodontiformes > Aplocheilidae > Pachypanchax > Pachypanchax playfairii. The sequence goes on along the minus strand of SSNP01000122.1, from coordinate 523,520 downwards.
AAAGCAAAACAAGTTGAACTTTACTGTATTTTGTTTTATTTTCATTGAAATTGCTGAACAGATCCAAACTATTACAGTTTACTCAATCCTGCTTTTCTATCCTCCACATTGATGAGACTAAACAGATCCCAGATCTTTTATGTAAAATAATGAGTGTGTGATGTGGTGAAGGTTTGCTGGTGTATTTAAGTATATTTACTTTGCTTTACTATTGCATTCAATTAAAAAAAATAAAAAAACTGTTTTTTTTAATTAACAAGATAAAACTTTCGGGGGCAGAAACCTTCCGTGAATGCATTTCATATACATCAACTCATAACTGTTGAGCATTACGTATCTGGTCAACTGATCCTGGAGAAACATGCAGAAGATCTGATGGAGCTTCTGAAAAGGTGCAAATTCCTCAGATATCTGCAAAATGTCGACAAAATAATAATAATCTCATCAATAACATTTAGAGATAAGAGTATTTCCCAGTGTCTCAACCAAAAACAATGTAGAAATGAATCAAACTTTCAAAGTCTCTTATCAGAATAAGATGCAGGTGTAAAAATTCTTTAATGAAGAACAATGTAAGAAAAGAGAAGATGTTTATTTCTTCCAAAGCAAGGTACTCCCCCCCCCCACACACACACNACACTTCCCCCCAGACTATTAATATCAACCAGATCCTGTAACTTGGCATCATGTGTATTTATTCACACACATGTATAACACACATACACACACACACACACACACACACGGCTCTGTTTCTCTCATCCATCTAAATTACAACTTAAAAAAAAGAGGAAAAAAAAAATCCCAAAAATCATTTTTTTTATTTTGTGTCAAATTTCGGATGAAAGTGCGTTCAGAATGCTGCGATTATCTTCAATCTTTATACACTATCTTACATGTTCAACACCTGCTTAAATAATCAACAGGTGTGATGCTGCAGAGCCTGCTGGATTCAACTTGTGACACAAAATTAAAGATCAAATAATTATTTTCAAAAAGGGTCAAAAGAGAATTCAACACTATAATCAAACTATAAATCTTATATTTATGTTTTTTGGGAGAAACCAATTTGGTAGAGTGCTTTTTGAGCATTTGGACAACTTGCTGCAGACATCAAATCTTCTATTACAGAAAACAAAATTTCATAGATGAAACACAAAACAAAGATTAGTTGTTAGATACATAAACTAACTTCTGCATGAGAATCACTGAAGCCTTTTTCTCCCGGCTCTGACTGCTGGACACAAATTTCAAACTCACTGTTGTGTCACTTCATTTTGAACAATTTAAAAAATATATATTTGCAGAGTATTTGCACGTTTGGAAGTTGCGAGATAAATAAAATTAAGTTAAACCGCAAAAGAAATTAAGACTTAATTAGGAAACTTCTTGACACATAATTTTAACACCATATTTGCAGAAATGCTGCAGTTTTGATGTAATTCTACTTAAGTGTCACAGGAACTCAATTTAGCACCATTCCAATGAAAAATGCGCATTTTCTCCAACTATTTGCAACAATCGCAACTCTAACTTAAAACTACTGATTCAGCAGATTCAATAACTAAATACATCTATTCACAGAGTTCATCAGAGGGGAAACAACATCTACATCAAATAAAAGAAAACAAACCACTGGATTTGATCCCAGCTTAATGCAACATTTCCAACAAAAGAAATCCAATGAAATAGTACCAGAACGCTGCAGTACATTCTTAAACAAGTACTTGATGAGCAAAACAGGTGAAAGTATAAAAAAAGAGGCAGTTGGCAAAAATCAAGACCTTAATGTTAAATAGTTCAGTCAGATGTTAGCATGTTAGCATGTTAGCAGTAAGACATAAACTTGTTTTAAGCAAAACATGAACAATCCAAAGTGCAACAGCAACAAGTAATCGAACATAAGGCCAAAATGTCCACATTATTAAATAATGTAATAAGTTCTCTTGAGAGGTTATGTCACAAATCAAATCATTCCCAAAACACATTGTCACTTTTTTACAAAAATAAAAATAAAATCAGAAACAAACAATAAACAAAGTATGAAACTCTTGAAGGTAAAGATTCATAATTACTATGTGTTAATAATGAATCCATCTACTGCGTTAGATCATCAGCAGGGAGTCATACGACCAATAACATCCAACAAGTTGTTGGAAACGTCTCAGTCCCTTTCATGGCACAGCAGGTAGCTTTGTACTTTGGAACAGTAAAGCTGCATCAGTGTCACATCCAAACGTGACATCAGCTTTTTGGGTTTTTTGACACATTCTATGGAGGTTCTTTCAAAAATTACAATAAAGATAAATCCCTTCAAAAAGCATCAAAAACAACAGGTGTGAAAATAAATAATCCAGAATGAGAAACTCACGGCTGAAGCTACGAGGTTCTGACGTTACACAAACAACCCAACACACCAAGAAGTCGATCGTTTTTTAGTTCATCACATGTTAACTGATGTTGATTGTTAAATATGGCGTCTAACTATTCATTAATTTTTAATTAATTATCTAAAAAAGCTTTTGGTCAATTCTAACATGAATTTATAGTGTTAAACCTGGTTCTGTTTGCTTTAGGGACAAAAAAGAAAAAAAAACACTAAAAGGCAAAACAGGAAGTGTTTTACAGATTTCAGTGGATAAACAGCTGAATACAGTAAAATGGAAACAGAGAAAATCCTAAAGTTTATCAGCTAAATGCAGATGGAGACAAACGGAGGAGAAAAGGCTTCCGAAAAGTATAAACAGAATAGAAAGCAGAAAAATGAAAGGTCAGAGTATAAAGCAACAGTAAGGGTGGACAGAGCCATCCAAAAGGCATGCATTAGCAACACATCCGTACTGTTCGGCTTGTCGTCCATCACTCCACTCGCGGCGTGCAGAGCAGCTCTGAGGGTCAGGACTGACTGTGCTGTATGATCAGGCCAGACTGTTCCAGGTATCAACCAGACGAGAGGAGACCTGTTTGTGTTACTTCCTGGCCAGGAACTACCTGGGAAAAGCAGGGAGGTCTGGGGCGGGGGTCGGTCTCAGACAAGGACAGAAAAAGGAGCTAGTGTACGGCAAACTCTCAGTGCCTTATGGGCCCGTTGCTATGGGTTACGGAGTCAGAAATTTCCAGGAAAGCGGAGCGCATCAGGTTGTAGGATTTATCAGACAAAGATGAAACGTCGTCTGCCGTCATCCCCTGTGTCTCGATCTTTGGGAGGATCTTTAGCTTGATGGTCCCTGCAGAGACGCAAAAATCCATGGTCACAAAAATTTATCTGTGAAATAAATCTGCACAACTTGCAACTGAGAAGTGTGAAATGCAGAGGAAGGAAAAGATGAGGCACCTGATTTAAACTGCTTTTCTTTCCGGAGGTAGAAGCTGCTGTAGGAGGAGAAGACCACAGGTATGATGGGAACCTGGAAAAGAACAGAAGGAGCAATGAAGAAAGGAAAACTGGGACTAAATACAAGCAGTTACATTTATTTTATATACAAATCAAAGAATGATTCACAAAACCAGCAAGACATTCCTTCATTCACAAACACTCAGCATGATGCAAGCAATCTCCATCTCTCCTCCTTTTGCAATAGAGGCCTAAGTTTCTATCTTGAGGCCCCAAGTGGCCCTTCAACATGACAGCATGAGCCAAACGCGTCTCCCCCAGGGGCCGTCCTGCTTCCACTCAACTTTAACTTGCTAAGAACAAATGGAAAGACCGTACTGTTACTCAGCAAGGACGAACAGAGAAGCTCTCAATGCAAACGTTCCCAGACTGAGTTCATCAGATTCTAGACGTTATTCAGCTGCTCTGGACTGGAAACTGTTTTTGGGTTTTTTGCAGACTCTCAGTTCTGATATCTGATCTCTTTAGCAAGAAGTCACAATAAAAACATCTTTCTACCTTTAACAGTTTTCTAGGGTGAGCAAAGTTTTGGTTTCTGGTTGGATTTCAATCAGCAGTTTTTGTTTTAAACTCAGTCCACCTGTCTGACCCTGCACATGCGCTACGGAACATCAATGACAGAACAGAGACCTCCCACATGCACGCACGCTGGGATTAAAGATCCAAAATGCACACAGCTGAGCTGTGCAGTCCTCTGAAGTCCCTCAATCTTCCCATCCTGTAATAATTTGATAGAAGGAGTTGGGTAATTATTTACAAAGGAACGGAAAACTATAAAAAAATTATTTAAAAAAAAGATTATTTTGTGCTGTAGATGTAAATGTAGTGCTGCTAGCTCCCCCTTGTGTCTGGAAGAAGCTAGTCTTTCACAAGCTAAGGAGGAGCAATGCCTCTGTGATCCAGAAACCTTTGGTACCCTGGTGTGTACTTGTACACTGTTCGGATCATCCGGGGAGTGGCAGTCAATTTTATCATGGATTCATTCCAACAGGTGCAGCAAACTGCAGGAATCAGCAAGGACGTGTCCACAAAGACCTGGACAGTGTCCACATACAGTACAATATAAATTCTGTGTCAATCTCTGATCATTATTAAAATTATTTTTGTATTTTGGCACAATTTAATAAGAAGGAGAAAAAAGAAAGAGAGTTCTGGAGAAGACTGATGTTTATACAGCAACATGAGGTCACATGGGATTTCCTGCTGATCTGCAAACAGTTATAGAAAAGAATATTTCCTTTCCTACTGACATTTAAAACACCAAACAAACTGATTCTACTGGCTCTTAAATTGTGCTGAAATGGTTCTGTAATAATAAAGTTTTTGTAGTTGATACACGAGTAACATTTTTTCTTCCAAATATTGGGACTTGGTGCACGACTTCAGATTTCCTTGCCACATTTTGGATGCATCAGAACTCCACAATAAATAGTAAAAAATAAATAAAAATACAGGGTGAGTTCCCAACAGATTCTACATGATACCAAGGACTGATCTGGATTTTTACAACATTCTGGAGACCTTTGAGCCAGAAAAGACAAAAATCTGGAACCTTCAGATTTTTTATCACTACAAGAACAAACGATGTTATAAACCTGCAACAAACACAAAAAAAAAAATCAGACGTGTGTAACAGATTTGTTGTTCCTTCAAAAGTTCTGGAGTTCGATCCAGAAGAAAACCACCAATAACTTCTGAACTAATAATGAGATCAATAGCTACGGTTACATGGGCACATTTAATCGGAATAAACGCCCAATCGGAAAAAAAATACGTCATGTAAACATGTCAATCAGAATGTTTTGATCCGATGCAGCCTGATCCAAAAGAAATTTACTTCCGATCGAGAGGGGTGGTTTTGTCCGATCTTCATTCGGATAGACGTGCATGTATACACCCATTCGGAAAGAAAGGGTGAAAAGAGCCCACTGCGCATGCGTACAACTTCAGCGTGACGTCTTTCCGCTTTCGCAGACCCAAGTAGAAAACATGGCGGGAAGTAAACAGAAGTGGTCTGCTGGTGCAGTCATCCTGTCATCCTGCTCTCCTCTCCTGTGGTGGAGGAGCAGTAGCAATATGTATTCAGCCTCTAACTTGGTTAATGCGACCAGTAAAAACCCAAACATAAAGGTAATCACCCGCAGAAGGTCCATATTGGGGATAACGTGAGTCAGATCGAGCACACGATGGGGCGGGAAAGACGTGCAGAAAGGACGGAGTTTGTTTACTTTTTTTTCTTCCCCCGGAAAGACAACTCGCTGTGCGCATGCTCAACTCATTTAACCTGATTGAGTGCTTGGTGCATGTGTACTCATGGCATGATCAGATCATTTCAGTTAGTGTCCATGTAAACAGGGATTTGGGAATTCAGATCGACCAAGATTTTAATCAGATTGGGGAAATTTGGCGCATGTAAACAAAGCTAATGTTATTCTAATTGCTAAATGTGTTTTCATGATTAATGAATCTGATAATGTCGATACAACAAAGGTCAGATGGTTATTTTTGGTATAAATCCCAATATGAAGGAACTGAGGTGTCTGGCAGAAGTGATTTTCTAGTTTCTTTTTAAAGGGCATTACAACTTTTATTTAATTTGTATTATATATTTGTTGAAAGGTTGACTGTGCTGCTGTGGCTAAGAAAGAAAAATCAAATAAAAATAGAAATACAAAAGTGTGAATCATTTTATTTTTCCTTTTTTTTCCTCAGCATTTGTGTATAACTGTTTCAGGACGGTGGAGGAACCGTTTCCTGTAATAATTAATTTTTATTTAACTTTGTTTGGTTCAGCAGCAGGTTTGAACTGGAGTTCATCCAATTACCTGCTGCTGAGACAATCATAAGCTATAGAAAGATTAAATAGAACAGGACTTTCAGAAATGGGACTTCAGTTATGCACAGAGACTAAAAGCTGCATTAAAACCATCTGACGTGGAAAACACGTTGACCTCAACCACATTTTGACTATAATTAGCCGTCATACTGAAGTCTTGCACACATCAATACTAGACGTGCAGTCGATGTCGTCTCGTATCACAGTCAGGTGACCAAAATATGTACAAATACAACATAAAATACATCTCTTGAACGTGACTTTGTGGGAAGGTCTGCAGACATTTCCTGGAAGACAACCGGTGCCGTCTCAGCCCTCAAAGTCAACAGAACAATCAGAATGAGGACATGAATAAGAGCTCGAGGCAGACAGGCTGAATTCATTCAGACAGAACACAGAACATAAAAAGAATGGACATTAAAAATCTACTCACCTGTGCTTGGACCGCCAAATGAAAAGCCCCTTTTTTAAAAGGAAGCAGATCACCTTTCTGGTTCCGTGTTCCTTCAGGGAACACCCACAGTCGAATCTAGAGAAGTCAAAGGGAGGAGGGGGGATTTAATCATGCCAAATCATCAGGAACCACTTAAAAAAAAGGCATGAGTTGACTGAACTGTTTGATTACCTGCTCATCGAGCATGGTTTTGGCAGCTTCAGCCATGATACTTTTGGCATCGCTTGTCTTCTTGCGGTTGATAAAGACAATACCACCCAGCCAGCAGATAAGGCCCACTGTACCGGCGTAAACCAACTCCTTCTTTGCGATGGTGGTGCAACGGTCGGGTAAGATCTCCATCATGCCTGAGGAGCAGGAGATAAGAAGTCTGCTCTTTAAACAGATTAAATATTTGCACAAACTGTTCACCCTCTACAATGTAGCTAATTTCATGCAGGTTTGACAGACACATGTCTGACTGAGCACAGATGGTGTTTGTAAATTGGACATAAAAGACTTCTAAACCTGGAGTCAATCTTCAAGGGATGAGGTTTAGGATTATCAAGGCGTGTCACATTCAATGTTTCCATCATAGAAGACGAACAGATGTGATAAACTCACATCTATCGATTCAGAGTGATTAAAAAATAAAGACCCTAACCCAGATTACAACCCACCGACCCAGTAGATGCTCTGGGAATAACTTTTTTGTAAGAACAAAGTCTGCTGAGCATGAAGGCAAAGCAGAAATCTTTACTAACGGTAGCATCACTCTGATAGAATCACATTACTTCATCATTTCAAAACAGAAAGTATTTACAGTAAATGACAGACACTCCAAGTGGAACAGCTGATAAATTTCAACATCAAGTTTTAAATGTAGATTAAAGTGAACAATCCAACCTGAACTCGGAACAATTCTAGTATTTTTTTTTACTAATTTGTCTTGATTTTTTCTTCAATTAAAGAATTTTTATTGAAACAAATATAATAAGTTGTTTCTGTTTCAGCTTTTAATAAAGCTTGTTTAAAAACATATACTGTAAGAAAGTCAACCTTTATCATAGAATAAGTTATACTGTTACCATCAAGTTACATCCAGACTGGCCATTTTAAAGCAGATTTGATTGTTTAATAAAGCAGAACTTTGCAGATCCCTATATGAAAGAAGGAAACATGACAAACTTTTTTTGCACTATTTAAGTTGTGAAGCTTTGTCTTGTCAGTCATATCATCAATTATATTGTTATCACAAATTTTCAAATATATATCATGATTAATATTAGTGGCTATATTGCCCCATTCTAGTCAGCATTAACACCTACTGTACAAGGCTATCACACCAAGCACATAACCAACTGCACCTGCTGACACTCAATTCAGATATATTGTAAGAGTAAGTTAAACTAACAGGTCCAGTGGGGTAAAAACAACAATCTCTTCCTGAATGTGGGGAAGACTAGAGAGACTGTGGTGGACTTCTGGATAGGAGATTCACAGACTTGCCTACTGAACATCAATGGTGATGCTGTAAGGAGAGTCAGCGGTACAGAAGCTGCACTGCCTCCTGCTGGAGGACTCTGCAACACAGCTGAGTGAATATAACAGGTACTCCTCTACCACCCCTTACAGAAATGTTCAACACCTGCATCACTGGTGACAACTTCCACTCCCTCTTCAACCTCTTGCCATCAAGAATAAAGTACCAAAGTCTATGGGTCCACTCCACAGGACACATGAACAGCTCCACCCATTGGTCTGTCACGATGCTGAACTCTGTACACTAACTAGTCCCTCCTTAATAACTGATAGAAAATACAACAGATTGGTTGAGTTTGGTACCAGGATTAAAGAGAAAACAGAGCATTGAAAGCTAAAATTACACAAGAAGCAGGTAAAGATGCAGCTTCAGATATGGAGATGAAGATTTCAACTCCAAATAGTCTCGTCACAACAACTCAAGGAAGATCAGCTATTAATGGCTAAGTGTAACAGTTGCTATGGTAACTTGGATGCCAAATCAGCCTCATGCTAAGCTTTCTCAGTTCTAATTAGATGCCTTGCTCTCCCCCTGCCGCCACAGTCCTGGCTTTGAGCCTGCCCTCATCTCCCACCACCACTGAGAAACACTCTCCTGTGAGCTGATGGAAAGAAAACACACCTCTGCTAAATTAGTGTCTGTTACACTCAGATTCATACGCAGACAAATTGAGAAATACATTTAGAATTGTAACAATAGCAAGAGTTAAAGTTCAGATGGTTAACAGCCAAAGCCTCTATTTTAATTTGCGGATCAAGACATGGCTGTTGGATTAGAGGTCATACAAAGGCTGGAAATTATTTATTACATTTTTCAATTTGGTTTTTACAAAAACATTTAATAGTTATGACAAAAAGTAAGCAAAATTTTGGTGGACAAACAGAAGAAGTTACTATAACTGACAGACAAGGATATTTTGCTGTTTCATTTCAGACTAAGGGTTTTTATTAATTTTTCAGAATGTCATCTGATTGGCTAATTCAAAGCTTCCTAACCAATATAATGGTCCATGTATATAAACAACTTCTGCATAAATTTATGAAAGTCTCATTAACTAAAAATTCAAACATCAATAATAATGTACATGAACACCCTTCAAAACAAAAAAATACCTAGTGAAAAGAGGAGTAACATCAATCTTTAATTTAAAAAAAAGCTATAATGATACTCTACAGATAGCAGCATCAGTCACTTGCTCTCTTGAACTGTTTGTTTTTGTGTTTGTGGCATCTTGTGACACATCTGTTTCTCTGACATGAGAGGAACTCTTAAACATAAGAGACGCCATCGGACAAACTTTTCCACCTGTGGACTTTGAGTTTATCTGAACTTCCGGCTGGAAGTGCAGCAGTTCTATTCAGAATGCACTGGAGACACAGACTGAAACATGGCTCAGTGAACAAATCCTGGACTCAACGCTACATCTGCAGGGCTTTCAACTACATTATGCAGACTGTGACATGAAAGTCATGGAGAAGATGAGAGGAGGCAGAATCTCCTTTAATATAAACAAAGGTTGGTGTTGGTGTAAACAAAGGCTGGTGTAAAGTCACAGTCAGTACGTTTACATGCAGCCAGAGAAATTCGATTTATTGCCTTAGTCCGACTGAAATCGGACTTCTGAAACGCATGTAAACTGCTTAGTCGGACTGAAATCGAACCGAACTGGACTTTGAATAGTCCGACTAAGCTACCCAGAAAATGCAATTCAAAGTAGATTTTCTCTACATGTAAATGCTCCGGCTGCTTAGTCGAGCCCGCCCCTTCAGGAAATGACGTCGGCGGCAGCGCCACGATAAACAGCAAAACAGTAAACAAAGAAGAAGATGAAGATGGTGGCTAACTCAAGAGTAAGTGGAAGATCAGTACATTTTACATTTTTTCACTAACACAACTGTTTCTTTGATTGACGCAAACCGGAAGAACGCCCCCGCAAAGGGTCACATGGTGCCATCTACAGTAGCGGCGTTGAGCTTCAATAATTCGATTGTGGAAGTGACATGTAAACTAGGATACGGCTCTTGCCAGGGGGCTAATCCTTAGACCAACTTCTGCCAAAAGTTCAATTTAGGTGTGCAAGTAAAAGTACTTAGTATTAAACAGATCACACATCCCTCAGGTGGAAACTATCTTCATCAACTGTTAACTGTTTTATTCACAGCTGGTTTTTTCCTTATTCATTCAGGTCCATGTTTACATTCCACTGCAGGCCTGTACCATGGAGGCATTAATAGGCCTGGCCAACCAGATAATCAACATAGAACAAACTCACCCAACTCTCTGCTCATTATTCTTGGGAACTTCATTAAATCCAACCTTAAACAAGAGCTCCCAACATTCAGACAGCGTGTTACCTGCCCAACCAGAGACAGTAATATTTTGGATCACTGTTACACTGATGCCTATCATTCAGTTCCACATGCAGCTTTGAGTCTGTCTGATCGCTGGATGGTTCATCAACCACCCTTACCTATAGGCAGAAGCTTAAATGTGTGAAGCCTGTCGTCAAAATTGTAAGAAAATGGACAACTGAGGCAACGGAAAAACTCCAGGCTGCTTCAACTGGATTGGACTGTTTTTGAAAACACTGCATCAAACTTAAATGAACACACCAACACTGTGACCTTTTACACCAACCTTTGTGAAGGCTTGTAACCTTGCGCTGCAAGATGGATTCTCAAAAGATCTGGAGTTTTCCAAACCCACGAAAATCCATCTTGTACTGCTCCAACTAAACTGTCTGACTTGTCTCCACTGGTGGTTCGGACCAATCATGTGTTAGCATTGTACTTTAGGGCGGGTGTTCAGGTATGATTGACAGCATGTGCCCAGGCAGGCAAAGCAAAACAAACATGGCTGAGCTGGAAGCAGCTACTGAATCTGTTTTAGGAGAACTAGAGACAATTTCTTCATTGAAAAATTTGCAAAGGTAAGAACTTTGTGCATTTCTTGATGGTAAAGATGTGTGTGCTTTTCTTCTGACTGGATTTGCAAAGGCTTGATTTACTGTGAATGGCTTGGCTTGACAAATCATGGTAGACAGACACTTTCTGGTGCATCCTCCAATCTGCTCAAAATAATATACCAGATATCCCTCCCTTTTTCAGACACTTTCAGATGGAGCAGTTCTAGATCTATGTGTAGCACCAACTGGACACGTGGGGCTACATATAGATCTGGCAGTGCCAAGTTAGATGGTTTGTGCATGTGAATCAAAACCTTCTGCACATAAAACAATGACAACATACCCTGGTTTACCCCCAAACGGAGGTGAGTTAGACAGATCAAAGAAAATACATATAGCTGTGGGAACAGACTCCAGTACAACCAGGCCAGAAACACACTGAATGAGAAAATTAGAGCAGTAAAGAAATTCTACTCTGAAAAGCTGAAGAGCCACTTCTAAGCCAACAACTCCAATTCATTTTGGCAAGGCCTAAAAAAATCACCATCTACAGGATCTCCCCAGTCTGCAGGGAATCAACTTAAGGCAGAGGAGCTGAATGTGATCCACGGTAGATTTGATACACCATCCTTCACGCCTTCCACTTGTACGGATATCATCCACCACCATTTCCCCTCCCTATTGTCCACCCACCAGCTCTGCAGATCTGTGGGAATGAGGTGTGTCAGATCTTCAGGAGACAAAAACAAAGGAAGGCTCCAGGTCCAGACGGTGTGTCTCTTTCCTGCCTAAAGTTCTCTGCTGAACAGCTGGCCCTCATCTTCACAAGAATAGGTAGCAGCTTCTTTAAACTGACAGAGTTTGTCACAATCTAGCAACATTCTGCAAAGATATGGAAAGTGTACAGGGGTTGTTATCCTAAGTGCAGAGGACCTTAGCTAATTTTTTTGTGAATTTTACCCAAGATTGGGTCAATAATTAAAATGTATTTAATTCCAAAAGCACTGTTTAAATGTTGAAGAGGTGAGGGTTTCTCATGGGACTGAGTCTGTGAGCTCATCCATTTGAGCAGCCACTGCAAAGACAACATGCTCATTTCTAATCACACAAGTTTTTCCAATAGTGGTCGAAGCTGGTCAGCTACTTATAGCCTATATATGACTGCAAAACTCCACATTTAAAATGTCAAGGATTACCAAAGGACCTTGCCCAGTCCTGGGGTGGAACACAACAAACTGAGTAGAACTAGTCAGGTGTCAACTTCTCATATCACAATTCATATCTAAACATAATTGAAGAATTTTAAAAATTTACTGCTACTCTTCTCCTTTTATAATGTTCACATTAGTATTATTCTTGAAAATTATTGAAAGTCTAATCTTGCAACGTTTTAATGGAGAACAAAGAAGAGGAAAATCAATATCAGTCACATTTTGATGCAGCAGTTTACTAAACCTCACCACATTTATATTTAGGGGCAAACTGTCTGAGCTTAATAGTACAACTCTTCCATATGTGAATAACTGCTGCCTCACTGTCAACAAAAACATTTGGGTATGTGTAAAATCTGATTTACAGTAACAGAAAAAAACTCATAATATCACATACAACTCATCTCCCTTAGTGCTGCAATTATGACCCTTTTCACTAAATTTATTTGAGCCAAAATGTGGAGATTTTAATCTCTCTTTCTTCAACACCAACAAAAAATAAGCTTTCAGAGAGGGACACAAGGAATTACTGAGAAATGTTTAAAAAAAACAACAAAGTAAAGTCAAACTTAGAAACAACAAGGACGTGTCCAGCAAAAAGCTGGAAAACAAGCTCCAGTAAAACAACATAAGAGATTTATGGTCAGGGATAGAGAAGATCACTGGCTTTAAGCAGAAGGAAGATCAGTTGGTGAGAGTCTGCAACATCTATTCAACCTTAGTACGAACCAGAAGAAGGTGCCAGTGCTGTGGAAGATCTCAGATTTCTAAAGAAAGAAAGTTGTTTCTAAAGAAACAAGTTACTTTGTCAATCCCCTTGGGGATTAACAAAGTAACATTGAATTGAAAAAGTATCATTGAATTGAATGGATTCAGTATTTCTGTCAAGTATCTGTACTTAGTTTTGATTTTTGCAGATTAAACTGTTTTGTTGTTTGTTTTTTTTATTTTTGAAAACATTTTTGAAACTGAAATACAGTTTCTAATAAATTGTTCTTTATGTTGAAAAAGTATATTCCATGAGGAATCTAGAAAAACAATTTTAAAAAATGTGTTTTTAATTAACACAGTAACTCCTAAAATAAAATTAGAAAGGATGCTGTAAATCACTGGGACAATTAATGCTATCCAGTTTAAAGTTTCAGAGTTAAATTTTCTCCAAATATCTAAAATATGTCTCCACTGTTTTTCGCTTTTGGAATGTAAATGATTAAAAACGAATTAAAAAAAAAAAAAGAGAAAAGAATGATCCTTAGATAAGTACCAACCCAAAACATCTAGAGAGCTCTGGTGGTTGGAGATGATGACATATGGGCCCTCTGTCTGTAGATGTTCCCAACCACTCACTTCAATTCGAAGACCCAGCAAATATTTGACATGACGAACCATAAAACGGATGACCCTGCCAAGCAAAAAAAAAAAGAAAAAGAGTTTATTGTAATGCTAAAGAAAGTATCAGTTATTATGCTACTTGCTACACATCAAGCTGCAATCATGTTTAAACAAGTGACCTGGTGTTCTTTCAATAATCTGTAGCAATCTTAGAAGGAATGCTCATAATATGTACCTTTTACAGGGAACAAGTTTGAACAGCTAAAGTTTATGGATGGTATGAACAACAGCTGTGAGCTATGATTTTTACTGACCTACTTTTCATGGTAATTCAACAGGTTGTGCATTTACATAAACAGTTGTCTAAACTTTGTCCTTTGTATGGATAATAAACTCTCTCAAGACACATGACTTTTGGCTTAACGAGAAATTTTCAGTGTTATTTAAAACACATTTTTACAAGTCATGTAAACACTGCATGTAAATACAAGATTAGTTTGATTTCAGCTGCCTACAGAGGTTCTTAAGAGATTCATAAGACTTATGAGCAACTTAGATATTTAAAGTTCTCCAAGTAGTAAACAAAACAGTATAGAAACAAAAATTCCAGACTTATGCAAATAATGCACACACCCTTTCCAGCTTTCAGGGCCACACTTAGCTGGCAAAGCTTAAGCCTCTCTCACAGTGACCCACACAAAACGGATTGTTAGTACGAATCTCCCGTTTCCTACAACATCTGGAGTTCTTGAACTTTTGTGGAGGTGGGCACTGGTTCATACAGGTAGTTGTACCAGCTGCGGAATTAATAACTTGATAAATCCTTAGGAATATGGAGGTGATTTTCAGCCAAACGCTGGCTGCAGAGTTCTTGCTCTCTTCAGATGAGTGTGTTGGAACATTCCTCTGGTCTCCCGATGAAAATGTTACAAGTATTTTTGTTGCAAAACTCTGCATTTCATGGCAATTTCAAGTCGCTGTTCTGAAGAGCCTCTGGATGTCAACACATTTTGTTGCGGGATATACTTGGTGAGGTCCAGTATCTCCAAAATTCTGTGTTGATCATCACATCTGCTCTGAAATTTGTACAAAATATTTAAATTTTCAAGATGACAATAATGCAAAGAGACTCCAGCTACACCTTTTTACAGCTGCAGCTGCAGGACAGAGAAGGTCTACTGGCACTAGAACACTAGATTCTTATAGGGTTGCCGTAAGGCTGCATCAAGGAAGCAGTAGGAAACCATCCAAAAAATCCTTAGCACATTCCCAGGTGTTATTGTCATTGTGACCAAGCCTTAAGTAATAATGCACAGCCAAAAATGGATGTTTAAAGAGGCCCTTCCATTAAAAATGGGTTTTCTGAGGTTTCTGTTCAATATTTTAGCTCCACAGGTGTTCTTACCTTCATAGTGGGTGTGAAAACAGGTTAACAACTTCTCTTTTAGTTTTTATCTCTCAAACTACGCAGGTGGCAATAAAACCCGAGTTCTCCCAAGTTCAAACAGCTGGCACTTGTTTTGTAACAACTCCTTTGTTCGTTAGTATTCATCAGCTCCCGCAGTTGAAACCACGCCTAGCATGCTGCTGGCTAAAAGCTGTAGCATAAGACGTAGCAAACAGGAAGACACGACGACTGATGTTACCATGCGCAGCAAGGCAGGAAACAGTATACCTTGCTCTCAAAGGCTAGTTTGTTAGCCAATCTGAGTCCAGCAAATTCGAATAATGAATATGAACGAGCTGCTGCCGAAGGCTGACGGAACCAGACAAATTTTGACGCAGAGAGATTGAAAGGTCTGTTAATCAGCGTTTCCTGATGTTTTTTAGATATAAAATGTTTCATATTACTGGTTAAAACTTAAGAAATAACCACAAAGTCCTGAAATTTGTATGAAATGGCCTCTTTAACCAATCTGTTGCTGTTGTGATCATGTTTCATGATTAGGTTGTTTTTAAGTTGCTCTTCTGCAACATATTTTGAGCTATTCATTCAGAGTTTAGAATAATTCATTTATATTTAAGATACAAATTTAATAAGCTTTAGAAGAAGTAAATTGATAGTACGAAACTTTAGCATTTGACCACATGATCAACAGATCATATCAACCTTTATACCACAGTCCAATCTTGAGGTTATCTTTCGACACAACAGCACCGTGATAACACACTCAGACTGGAGCAAAAGCCACTGGAATGCAACAGCTCGCTATTGAAGCAACTCCATGAATCTTTTATGATCTATCCACTCAGCTTTAACTTGACTTTATTTCATAATCAGTCTGTACAACTGAGCTCCTTTGAACCTACATAGCGTGATCACATTTAGGCAAGAGCAAAAATCTCATATGATCCGATCAATCCCAGATAAAAGGTTAACTTGACCTGTTATTCACAAAATTAACAAACCACTGCACACCTGCCAAGCTTAATCAGCTAATGCCAGAACTAAAGGTCTGAATTGTGTTCATGGAAAAATAATCTGATCACAAACTCAGACCAAACTAATGACAGTTTTACTCAGGACAGCAATAAAAATAGGTAGTTCAAAAGACTGTTAAAAAGTGGTTACCCATCAAACACTTTTTCATACTGTATGCCATCATTGGCAGACAGTTCTCACAGTTTGGGCAAAAATGCATAAATCTTAAATTAACTTAATACATTTCTTTAGTGACTCAACGTGTGAAATTCTCTGCAGTCCAAATATTAAATTTGTTAATCATTTTCATGTTTTTTCTGATGCCTATTCACATTCTCCCCTAAGCCATCAACCAGCTTGAGCTGACAACATTCAGTCACAGATTACTGCAAAAAAAAAAAACTGAATCAATATTAAGTGCTTTTCAAAAGTTATTTAGTTTTCTGTTTTTCTGTGACTTAACAACTTTTGAGTAGTCTTTTGAGTATTAAGCTACAGTTAAAAACACCTTCCCTGCAGGGGTCGTTCAAGCTGTTCTTGAAACAACAATCCATACATCAAGTATGTCTGAAATAGATGCATAAAAAGAGAAAAACAAAGAAAACAAAACTCTTGACTCTTGCACTTGTTCCACATACGTAGGTGGTTGAACTTCCACTTTAACCTCAGGTCATCTACCAGAGGCCTGAGAGCTTGAGGGGTCTACGCAGTATTTTAACTGTTCCTAGAACTGCCCATTTTTGGACAGAAATTTCTGGGGTTGTTGCTAGGACACTCCAAGTTTTGGGGATCACAGCTCCAAGTGTTTCAATGACCACTGGTACCACTGAGGTCTTCACTTTAACTAACTTTTATATTTCCACTTTGGGCCTTTGGTATATCTCAAACTTCTTGTGTTTTTCTTGCTATCACTACTGCCTTTCTCTGGTGTTTGTAAAACACCACACTGACTTGTTGGTTGGCCATCCATCATGTAATTGTCCATCTGGATCTAAAAGTCCCACAGTATCTTAGCCTGGTCATTCTCCACCACTCTTGGTGGAGCCTCTCAGTTTGACTGAAGAACTTCCAGACTCAGCACAGATATTCCTGTACACTATTCTGGCCACTTGTTATAGTGTTCCATGTACACTTTGCCTGCATATAATTGATCTTACATCCTGCAATGATATGTTAGGGCTGGGCGATATGGCTTAAAAATAAAATCTCTGATTAATTTTTTTTATGTTAGATTTCCAATTTTCCCCCTACTTATTAAGGAAAGCAACAAGTACAAACAACCGGCAACTTTAAGCGACCGCTTCAGTGATTGTTCTCCACCATACCTCTTTCCTGTTATTTGCGGTGCCCCTTACAAACGATTCAGCTACAGTTAGCTGGTTTTAGCTAAAGTTTGCTGGTCACTGCGATGTTTGTTCGTCTCAAAGAGACTGCCGTTTTTCATATTCGGCTGGATGTCTCTGTTTCAGGTGATGGAATGAGTTTGTGGTGCCTTTGACTGTGATGGGCTTTAGGCAAATGTTGCAGCGTGAAACAACGCTACGAAAACTCCGGGGAGCCAAAAGGCGCCACTACGCAAAAACTCGATTTATTTATTTTCTAAATCGCCCGCAACAAAAAATTTGAATTAATTCATTTAGACGATTAATCGCCCAGGCCTAGTTGGACTGTTTAAAGGGCATCTGCACATGCATCTTGGGTTTTGCTCATGACGGTCTTTGCTGTATATCCTGGTGAGGTAGATCAGTTAGTTGATGTCTCATTCATTTTTAGGATTCCAATTGATGCTATTCACGTAGAGGAGGTGGCTGATGACTGCTTCACTTTAAAACCAGTACCTGTAGCTGTTCTTGCTGATGTGGTTCAGACTTGTACAGTTGGCTTTCAATTGGCCTTTAAAGTTGTCTTCCACATCTTCATTGAATTTTTGATGAAGGCTGTGAGTGTCCTGTTTATATTGCCCAGTTCCAAGCACTCCAGGATCCATGTGTGTGACATTGAATCATAAGTTTTCTTGTAATCAATCCAGGCAGTACACAGGTCTTACAGTGGCTGGTGTGTCTGGTCTTGGTTTCATGCAATGGTTCAGTTGGATTTGGCTCATCTAGTCTCACTGTATATTATGTTCTGTGCTCTACTCATGTAATTGAGTCATGTGCCTATATTCATCTAAGCCACTATGGCTGGCACTCCAGTGTTGTACAGGGCCAGTTGTTAGATGGCACTGGTCCTTTCTGGGGTCTTACATGATTTGGACTGATTGGCCCATATGTTGGCTCATTTGTGCTGACAGATGTTTATGTTTATGGAGGGCAGTCGATTTCTTAAGCTAGAAAGATGTGGACCATGTCAGGGTCCGGTGCAGTCAAATGCGCACTGGTTCTTGTTCTGCAAGATTGCTGGAGTCAGTACTTAGATCTTCTAGCCATAAATATAAGACTAATACCTGAAACTACAGCAGCCATTTGTGTAAACATCATCAAGAAATGTGTGTATGCATCAACACAGATAAGAAACTTCAAAGCAGACAGTAGCATTTCAGAAAATGCATGCAAAACATTAAATATAACTTTAACGGGTACATTTATTGACTGAAAACACACAAGCCTGCTTTGGCCAGTAGGTTTACCAAAGTACTCCAAGTCAGTGTTTGCCAGTTCCAGTTTTTGGGACCTACTGCCTTCTATAGTTGTTTTTCCCACTGGAACACAACTGATTCAAATTATTATGTTTTCTTCTCAGCCTGTTAATCAGTCATCACTTTAAATCAAGGAAACATCTAAAATATGAAATACAGTCTAGCTTGAGGACTAGAATAGGGAAACACTACTCTTAGTCAGCTGTGAAGTATTAATGGTTTTGTGTAACAGAAAAAGCTTGGGACTGACTCCCACATTCTGATGCAACACATGGCCTTTTCTGCTGGAACTGACAAGGGTGTAAAAGGTGCTTACAAAACCTCTAATTACTTTCTGTTTGAGGTATGACCCTAGTTGAGATGCTTTGTCACAGTCAACAGGTCCAGATAACCTTTGAGCTGACAGAACAGTACACTGGTGCAACATGACACCACCACAATCAAGACAGTTATTTGTAGTTCACTGGTCTGCTGCTCCAACAGACACAGCACTGCTGTAGGTGGAGGGGGTGAGCCTAAACTGAAACTTGCCATCTGGCACCTGAATCTTCAAGGTAATTACAGGATAGTAGTTCTAGGTGTGTAGCAATCAATCCGCAATGACAATGTCAAACCATAACAGAAATTCCCTCAGCTAAAGAAGAGACAGACAGTGCAGTACACTTACACCATACAGCCATCAACTGATCTGCTCACCTTCTCTATCGAGTTAAAAAATAAGTCATTTTCTCCAGAAGGAAGGACAAGATGTGATTTCCTCTGGGTCTATATTAGTATCTACCATATGTTATCAAATACTGCAGTTCTCACTGAGGACATGCTGCTTGCAGAAAACAAGACATGAGAATGAAAACATGAAACATCTGAAATAGGACAGTTAGGTCTAAATCCCACATAGATGTCTACAAAAATAAAATAAGAAGACTGACAATGTAAATATTGTATATAATATAATTCTGTGCATTATATGAGATAAACAGATTTGTTCCCAAAATTAGTTGGATCTCGTTTGTATGTGGAATTGTCTTTTTTCAATGTGTGAACAAAATTGTGACACTGAAGATGAAGAATGCTGTTTGATGTCTGAAAAGTTGACTGTGGATAGATAGAAATCCTTTCTGAAACATGAACATATTTTGACATAGAAGGGTTTATTCATGCATTTTCATTCTTGCCAATGAAATAATAAAATGGACTGTCAAACTCATTAGAATTGTTTTTGTCTCTCACAAACTTTACTTTCCCTCAATACAATCTCAGTTATAAAGAGCTGGAGTTATAAACTTTACTAGCAGAAATGCCACTTATTTTCATGTTCAATTATTTATAGTAAAAATGCAACTCTGACATGTAAATTCTTATTAATGGTTTTTAAAATCATTAAATTGAAAGATATTATTATGTCTCAACAGCCTGCCATACCACGCTCACTGCCAATGTGTCAAAGAGACTAATGTAGCATCTAATAAAAATACACATTTTAATTTTCGTTGTTTTAAGTTAATTATTTTCGTAAATCGGCATCTTTTCTGGGTTTTACCATGGTATTTATGGCAAAACCGTTTGCTAAAACAAAACCAGAGGATAAACCTTTGAAGCTTCAATTCTGCAAAGCAGCTAACTTGCTAACGATGGCTAGCTGAGAGACATTTCCAACTCACCTCATGTTTTCAATGTCTCTGCCTCCACTTTTTAGCAAACACAAGGGAATTCCCAGCAGAGCCAAGAACATCATCCAGGCAACGTAGAAGAACTTTTTGAAATAAAAAACGAAAGTGCTGCTGGTCCACATCAGGAGTGGGAACAGCAGCAGAGGCACCATCCACAGCACATCCATAACGGTAAACAGGAGAAACTGAACTCTGGTCGACAGAAGACGCTACGGTGCAAGAGAGAAGGGACACACCACGACAACCATTACACAACTGGAAAGTATTCCTGCTACAAGGCTTGACTGTGGCTGAACAAAATGAACATACAGCGTCGCTCTTCTTTTGCTAAATGGCATCATGAGGTGGAGTCAAATCGTCATCAGTGGTGTATTTTTTTCTGTTTCCGGTTGCTTCACTTCCACCATGTCAGATGTCAACAGCTGTTTGTTTTTCTGTGTAAAGAGGAATGAGATTTCTATTCATAGCTGAATTTCACTCTACTGTAATTGGTCTCCAAGGATTCACTTTCTCTATTGGATCTTTAACATGAGACCAGTTTTAAAGCAGATTTAAACAGATGTGTAACTGGATTAGTGGTTATAATCCAGTCATTGACCATAATCTCACACTGTCCTGTAGCTCTGACAGTGAAGTCTGAGCCATCTCAAGCTGGAGACACCAGCTCCACCATGACCCTGAACAGGAACAAGCAGGTACAGATAATGACTGACACCTTTTTCAAGAGATTAAATCTTTGATGGAAAAAAAACAAACATGAATTTTACATGTTTTTCACATGTGATCCCATGTGGAAAAAGATAATCACGTGTCACATTTGACCTCATTAAGAGATTCCAAAAAAATACAGGAAAAATGTGCAGAATATGTGGCTCACAAAGTACTTTTTCATATCCCACATGAAAAGTACAGATTTGTTACAAATTTATGTGTAACACATGTCATATGTTCAGACAGACAGACAGATAGATATGCTGAAGCACCACTGAATCCACAACTTCTTTTATATTAGCAAGTATCAGTCTAAATTTTGAAGTTGCATATCTAACAACAGACAAAAGGCATGACAGCAGATCCTTATCTATCAAACCTGTGATTCAGCAATGAGACTTTGAACAGGTGTGGTGGTGTCAGCGAACTGCTTGATTCATCCGTATTGAGTTCTGTTAATCCTGATTTTCTTTAGTATGTGAAATTGTTCTTGTGATATTAGGCACCAAATCCCTCAGCCTCCTCTTTCCACACAATCAGACCTGTTCATACTAAACATCAAATATTATCTTTACTGAATAAAATATTTAAGGTTTACTACAAAAAAATGTACAACACTGTATTAAGCACCATCCGTTACACAATACATACACTTTATTCATATGGTCCTAAATTTAACACAACCATATGGGCTTTATAGAAGTCAGACTCAGTACATGCATTAACACACACATGCTGGCCCTTGACAAGAGATGATTCTTTAGTGACATCTTGTGTTGGGTATAAATACTACATATTGAAATGCAAAAAAAGTTGCTTTTCTTTATAATAGAAAGCTGTCAAAACCCACAGTGCTGTGCCTGACAAGCAGCTGATCCCTGAACTCAGGTAGAATCAGATATCATGGCAAATGCAAAGTTTATATATACCTTATGCTTCATAGGAATAAAAATGCAGTGTGGTCTGACTCATGATGGGAAATGGCAAAATAATAGTCTTAATGATTACTGGGAATAAATCAAAAGAATGAATCATTGTGAAAGATCCCTGCTGACAAATACTGATGGAGTAAGTAGGTCAGATGTGGCAGAAACATTGTTATGAGCTGTTTAACTCTGTTCATATTAATTCCTTTGCAGTGCGAAACATTGATAAAAATGAAGATCTGATAATCTCTCCACAAGATGTCTATGATATCGTTATGAGGTTAACCAATAACAAGGGATGTGCTATGGATAGAATATCTGCTGAATGTTTAAAACCTGCGAGCAGGAAACTGCCCTTTGCTCGCCATTCGCTTTGTAGGGTTTAAGTTCATGTTATTTTACTCAATTATAATCTGTGATGCTGGTGTCAATTATCAAAGATAAAGATGTAAATAGCAGCATTTTAGCAAAAGTATTAGAGAGGACTGTGTTGAATAAGATCAGAATCAGAATCGTGTTTATTGGCCAAGTATGTGAGCGAACACATACAAGGAATTTGTTTCTGACCGGTGGTGTCTCTCAAGCACAACAGTACAAANACACAACACTATATTAACAACACAGTAAATAATATAATAAACAACATAATAAAAGACAGTCTGCAGTATGAATGCGTAGAGTGATTTTATGTTATTAGATATGAGGATAAGTTGTATGGATTGTGTGAGTATTGTGTACATAAAGTGCAGTTCCAGTCTAGCAGTGTGTCAGTTCAGTTATTTAGAAGGGAGATGGCGAGGGGAAAGAAACTGTTCCTGTGTCTGGTGGTCCTGGTCTGCAGGCTTCTGTGCCGTCTGCCAGAGGGCAGCAGGTCAAAAAGTCTGTGTCCCGGGTGTGAGGGGTCAGAGATGATTTTCCCTGCCCGTTTCCTGGTTCTTGGGCTGTACAGGTCCTGGATGGAGGGCAGGGGGTGCCGATGATCTCCTCTGCTGACTGTACAGTCCGCTGCAGTCTGTTCCTGTCCTGTTTAGTTGCTGCTCCGTACCAGACAGTGATGGAGGAGCACAGGACAGACTCAATGACTGCCGTGTAGAACTGGGTCAGCAGCTCCTGGGGGAGACTGTACTTCCTCAGTTGCCTCAGGAACTACATCCTCTGCTGGGCCTTTTTGAGGATGGAGGAGATGTTGGTCTCCCACTTCAGGTCCAGGGAGATGGTGGTGCCCAGGAACTTGAAGATCTCCACAGTAGACACCGGGCTGTCTGATATGGTGAGGAGAAGCAGTGTTGAGGGATGTCTCCTGAAGTCCACTATCAGCTCCAGGTTGTGCTGACTGCACCAGAGTACCAGCTGCTCGACTTCCTGCCGATATGCAGACTTGTCACCATCATGAATGAGGCCAATGACAGTGATGTCGTCTGCAAACTTCAGAGTTACTGGAGGTACAGTCATTGGTGTAGAGGGAGAACAGTAGAGGTGAGAGGACAGATAGAAAGGTTTGTCTTCTGACAGTCAGTTTGGTTTTGATGTGTTTATTTTTTTAATTTTAGATTTATATAATTGGCATAATTTCAGATTTTTATGTGTTTTATTATTGTGTCTGAGGTCTTATTTTGCAGACAGAGACATATTTAAATGGAACAAGTTGCAATGTTAGTAATAATATCATCCACCACCTGATGTATGCAGATGATTTGTCATCTTTTCTCCAAAAAGCAGGTCTGCAGCAGCTAACGAAGGTTTGCTCTCAGACAAAGAAGACTAACATCCTAATTATTAGGAGTAGGGAGGACAGTAAACTAGTCATTCCTGACTCCACTCTGTCTGATCACAGTCCTCAAAGTAGGTGATGAAGTTAAATATTTAAGACTTCACATAACTGATGACCAGTCTGAAGACAGGGACATTTACAGGCAGCGTCTCATGATGTATGACCAAGTCAGCATGTTGTCTCCCAAGTCAGGTATGCGTTCAGTACCTGTAAATACTAAATTATTAGAATTATTGAACGTTACATGATACATGGCATTACATAGCAGTATTTGATGAATAAGGGTGGTGAGTGCTGAACAGATCAAATCAACACTGCAAAAAAAAGAAAAAGCATCAATGTTATTTTCATTTTTTAAAACTGTCAGAACAACAAAAACAATGTGTGATGGAAAATTATTTAGGTTTTGGTTTGGATTTATCAACACCTGCCATTTAAATTAGTTCAATTTAAAAAACATGTGAATATTTGTTATGGAAAGTAATAATCTATTAATAATTAGTAATTATAATATTAGTATAATAGTAATATTAGTAATCTATTAAAAACATTATTATGTAAAATTATATATTTGTTAAAATGGCAGTTTTTTTGTTGCATAATTAAGGGTGATTAGTTTAAAGGAACTATAAGGATGATGTGTTGTGTGATGATACACGATATTATGTACCTGATTTATTTATTTATTTGTTTGTTTCTTTGTTTATTTTTTAACATTTTCAACATATAAATACATACTGTATATGCTTTATTTGACTGATCAATAAGAGAGTTTATTTTTGTTTTTTACCACTAGATGGAAGCCTTGTCAAGGTAATTTGAGTCAAACCGCCACCAAAGTATGTCATTTCTGTTTTTTTCTAACATTTAACTGATTGCTATCCTGAAACAAATTCATGCAAATATCAAAACCCAACTAGGTATCTGATTCCATCAACAATTTATATCTATGAGAAACAGACAGATTCAGAAGCTGATGCGTCACTTGAAGCTGGAGGAAAAGGTTCATGTGTTCATGTGTAAGGTGTCTCAGTAAAGTCTAGAACTTGATTTCACAAGTATGAATTTATTTTTTAATTTCTATCCATTTGAAAAATGTGTAATATGTGCTGTCAACATCGGTTTCCTTCAGAACAGTGTTGCTCAAAGTCCAGGGTTTTTTGGGGTCCAGCTGTTCTGATGAGTCAAACAAGGAAATGTTTCTGTAGTTCTGCTTATAGCAGGACGCTGTTAGTTAACTGAAAAGCTGTGCTACAATCATGGAGATTTGTCCTTCATGAAGACCTGACCTCAACATCATGGATTATATTGGAGAGAACATGAAGAAACAGAAGATTTGTAGATATGTGTCCAAGTAGTGACTAAGTTCCTTCACAAACTGTGTGCATGTGAAGAACTGATGCTGTTTTAAAGTTATAGCTGCTCAGAACAATTATATATCCTTTTCCACTGCCTAAAACTTTTGCACAGTACTGTTGTAGCTGTATAATCTGGGATTCTCCATGTGCACTTTTCTCTGAGGGTCACAGCAGGTGTGGAGTCACAGATTAAAGTTTGGAAGACTTTTAAAGTGAAATGTTTTTAGGGCTTTTGACACTTGATGCTTGTTTCTGATCAGTTGTTCACCTCTTACACATTTAATGCAACATCCTGTGTACAAAATGAGAAGGTGCTGTGGGGTAAGAGTTGAGCAGATGTGCTGCTGTTCAGTGTGAAGCAGATAGAAAGCCAAAGGATCAGAACAATAGACCCCCACCCCAAAAAAAAAAAAAGGGAGAGGGGTTGAAAGGCATGGCGCCCAGAGGTTTGTATTAAACCCCCTGGAAGGATTCAATGAAACATCTGCCATGGATGGGGGGGTGACCTTGCTGGACCCCCCCCCCCACATCCACCACTCAAGCTTCTACATTACCCCCCCCCCACACACACACCCCATTCAAGAGATGAGTGTTGACTGAGCTTTATCGGTGAAAGTTTTATCGGACAGCCCCGCAGTGAACACCACCCCCGCCCCACTCTCTCTGTCTCTGTCACCCCCCCTCCCCTCCAATTCTGCAGGTGCACGCGCAAAGACAGCTGTCACTGAGTCAAACGCAAGTACGCGCGCGCACTGCAAATAGCTAGACTCTTCTTTTAGATTACGTCGCAGCCCCTGGCCATCTTGCGTCAAACACGATGAGGCTCTAAAAACAAAAACGAAAAAAAAAAAAAAAAAACTGAGAGGAGTTTTTTTTTCTTTCTCCTGGCGGCAGGCGACACTTCAGATTCAAATCTGCTGCCGCTCGCTCGCTGTGACTTCCAAACACCGCAAATCAGTTGTGGATTATTCAGTGGACTGAAACCATGAGCTGGGGGACGGAGCTCTGGGTGAGTCTACCTGCTCTTGTACCGCTTATTTCTGCGTCATTTCACGAGTCTGTGCGGTCGTTGTAACGGTGCTAAGATAAAATAGTCCCGTCCTTGTCAGCGGCCTCATACGCCGCCAAGGCGCCACTTTGCGGGCGTTCAGCCTTATTGACATTAGCAAACAGTCAGCGGGGGCTAATTTGTCGCAGTAATTACCCCAATTTTTGTGTTTATACCCTCATGTACCCTGCTGTTTGGAACATGTATCAATGCATATCCGCTGCTAGCACTAGTTCATCCATCCGTTTTAGTCAAATCACGCTTTGCACACACCCCCTCACTATATCCAGTAAATCAGTAGTTAACATCGTATCTTCACGTTACAGGGACACTTTATTTGTGTTAACATGTTGTAGACATGTAACAAGCAGGTTCAACATGTAACAAGCAGGTAGAACATGTAGATTTCACAGGAAGTATTTTCAGTAGAGGAAGTGGATGCTGCTCGTTTTCTGTTACCGCACCGTGTTTTACTGCTGGTTGATGCCAGAACGTTTTGGAACAAATACAACAACAGAACCTGCATGTTAATGTCCTTCTAGTGCATTTTATTCTCAAATTCTATGAAATCATAGTGTGAATACAAACTATTGTCTTTGATTTCACTGATAAAGAAGACATTTGGTGCACATTTTTCTGATTAACCCCCCAAACTTCCACTGCTGTAGATGAAAGACAGTGTTGACCCTGTTTGACCTTTTTTATTCACTTCATCAAACAATACACAGTTTTTAAAGCAGCAGCAGAAGAAAAGAAAGGAGAACTCTGATGACATCACTATAATAAATTCCTATGCTATGATGTCACTTTTCATCACACTAAAATTGATTCTCAGTGGTTTTTTAAGCTCTTATCAGGACTAGACCTGTATCACTATTATAGTGTTTTATCATATCCACATTAAATGTTTAAAAAGAAAAGCAATAATATAAAGTATTTATATTAGTTTATAATAGATGGTTCTGCATCTGATGGGGTGTTGTTGTGTTCTTGGAAGGGTTTCTGCCTTGAGGTATGACTTTTTGCACATTTTCGATGTTGCAGGTTTCTACTTTCTTTATTTTGATGTAACTTTTTTCTTCAACGTTCAGCTAAATGTTTTTAATAAAAAGCATTTTAAACAGAAACTTAATTTCGACAGCAGGATAAATTGTTTTCTCTGTATTATTCAGAGCACATTTTGCTGTAGAACAAAAAGGGTCAGGAGAAAGTGAAATCTGGAAGATGAATTTTCTTTTTGAGAAAGAGAGAAGTTACTTCACATAATTGTCTAGTAATTTAACCTGCTTCCAAGTTCACTAAGAACAATTTAAACACTCCACATTCTTTACATTTCCCAAGTGTAGTCATGGCACTTTTACTTTTCTTGACTCCAAAACTCTTGTGAACAAAGCCCCGAGGTGCTTTACAGACTTCTATGCTCATTTCTGAGGAGGGGGGCAGTTGAGCTTTTTTTTGAGCATTTATAAAAAAAAATGCCTGATTTTATTTCCTGACCATATTCAATAGCATTCAGACACCTGTTTCTTTCATTTCAGTGGGAGGCGGCAGAGCTCATCATAGGCCCACTGGTGTGCAAAGTGCACATGGCTAGTTTAAATGCCTTAAAGCACCTAAACATACAACTACCTTGCAAACACATGCTGGTATTTACAATCTACTGCATACTTAAACATCATTAACATTAACAACTAGAACTTCAAGTAACTTTTTTCTCCATATAAAAGTTTTTATTTTGTCTACATAGTCCCAAAAATGCCAAAGAATTAAACATGTATCATTTTAGTTTAATGATCTTAGATTCATCTAATCTTTTACATTTTATCAGCAGAGATAAAAAAAAAACGGTTGCAATTTGTGGTTCTTCCATAAACCTGCAGCTCATGATTTAAACAATCCTTTGACTGTAAAATTGATATTATAATTTGGATGTGCTCAGACCTCATGCTTACATGCATGACACATTTTGTTGCACTCATCCTGTTGTTCCTCGCTGTGAACCGGAAAGTGAGAGATATTTCAGGAAGTGAAGTCAAAGTAGAACAGCGTTGCTCAACCTCTCACCAACACACTGAAGATGTTCTATGATACGTTCTCTCACTGCTGTTTAACCCTTTACAGCCCAGAACTTCCTCCAGAACATCATATTTCTTGACACTAGGCTGTAGCTTTGTAACAATGAACAGTAAAAGGAATTTTACTAAGTTCATGTTATGTAACTTTAAAATGTTGTTTAGTAATTGTATTTATATAAAAAATGCTCCATTTCTGTACATACACTCTTCAGGTGCACAAATCTGCACAAAACTAGTAAGAATTTGTGCTTTTTCACAAGTTTATTTATGAAACAGAATTAATATAAATAAAATGCATGTAATCAAATCAATCAAAATCAAAAATAATTTATTAATCCCCGAAGGGAAATTAAGTGTCGTTGTGGCTCAGTTCCTCTTCACTGTAGAGGGTTCTAGCTGTGAACACGAACGACCTCCTGTAGAGGGTTTTAGCTGTGGACAGGAACGACCTCCTGTAGAGGGTTCTAGCTGTGAACGGGAAGGATCTCCTGCAGAGGGTTCTAGCTGTGGACGGGAAGGATCTCCTGTAGAGGGTTCTAGCTGTGGACGGGAAGGATCTCCTGTAGAGGGTTCTAGCTGTGGACGGGAAGGATCTCCTGTAGAGGGTTCTAGCTGTGAACGGAAAGGATCTCCTGTAGAGGGTTCTAGCTGTGGAGGGGAAGGATCTCCTGTAGAGGGTTCTAGCTGTGGACGGGAAGGATCTCTTGTAGCGGTCTGTGCTGCAGCGGATTATGAAGAATCTTCTGACTGAAGACACTCTGTTGTTGAGTTACTGTGTTCTGAAGAGGATGATGAGGGTTTTCCATCATGTTCTTCATCCTCCTTTGGACAATCAACTCAAGAGACACCAGTTCGGTCTCCAGGACAGAATCAGTCCTCCTTCTCCATCTGTTCAGCCTCTTCATGTCACCTGCTCTGATGCTCCACCCCAACAGGTGACTGCAGATGTGATCAGCTGACAAACTCCTTTTCTTTTGACGCTCCTCTTCAAATCTCTGTCTGCTCATATTGTTTGAAAGCCAGGTAGAGACACGCTGGAGTCCAGGATATGTTCCTTTAGCCATGTCTCAGTAAAACACATGATGCTGCATTCCTGATACTCTTGCTGGGTCTTCAACAGAGTTTCAAGTTCATCCATTTGTTAGCAAAGAGATTTCACATTTGTCAATATGACTGATGGAAGTAAAAGTTCAAACTTCCTCTTTTTCTCTCTTCTCTTTGCTCCTGCTCTACATCCATGTCTTCTTCTTTTGAGCTCATCGGGGATCCAGAGTTTCAGTTTGAAGATTATTTCAGCCTTAGAAATGTCAGTTAGCTGATCTTTCTTGTAAACAAGTCTGTTGTTGCCATGGTTACGCATCATAACAAGTGGCAAAAAAAGTCACAAATCAAGCAAAAAACTCAATCAGCACAGCACCCAAATCAGAAGAAAAGTATTTAGAAAATATTTCCAGAAGAAAAAACTAGCAAGAAATACTTAAAAAGAACAAAAAAATTTTAGCAAAGGCTAGCTAAGTCACAGAGCTACTCCAATAAGCTGCCACCAGTTGTAGCACTATTCCGGAATACAACAAAACATCTAAAATTAGGTAACTATATCAATCCAGGGGGCACAGATTCTAACATTTTATCGTGTATTTAGTCTTTTTTATCTCTAAAACACAACAAGATAAGAGTCCCCCTCTCTTCATTGAAAAAGATAGTCTATCTACCGCCATACTAGACATATGACTAGTGGTGGGTTGAAACAACATCTGTACAGTAAAGGCTGTTGCAATTCTGCAACTTTGGTGCCTAGAGGGCTAAACCGTTTGAGTACAAGTGAAAAACCTTTAGAACTTTTTTTTTGGAGATGTTAATTTCTTGGATTAACTGTTTTAGATTACAAGCCAAGCTAACAAACAGAATGAATAAATAAACACAGCTGATTATGATAGTTCAGTATTGTCTTAGAATTTGTCATGTATCATTGTTCAGCAGTTGAATTCTTTCAATGCAACATCATGGAACTGATTATAGTATTCAGTGTTGTTTTTAAATACAGGCTTAGAATGTTTGTTGCAGTCAACATTCTGTCCTTGTCGTGTTATCAGCAAGATATCATCCAAAACAATGTGTGGAAGAAGGATAGCTGTGGCTTACAACAGGGAATTTTCAACAGGATTCATCTCTAAAGCATGTTCTTTTGGGGTGAAAATTACAAGAAGTGAGTTGTTTTCCTCGATTTTCTGCAAGCTGAAAAGTGGACTGTGATCACATGCTTGCATCATGAGCAATTAACCCCCCCCCCCCTCAAACAAAAAAAAAGAAGGAAGCAAAATGGGTTAAAACATGTCACTATTATGCAGTGGAACAAGAGTTAAAAGAAAAACACTCTGAAGAGATTTTATATAAAAAAGTTAATTAAATTAAGTCAAAGTAGCGACTTAGATCATAAGGAGGAACATTTTGGATACAAAAGTGGCAAGATGCTTCTACTGGATCAAACTGCATTTGTCAAGGACACAAAAACAACAATTAGTATATTAAAAAGAGTACATAAGTGGTTGTATGTAAAACTGAAAAAAGAAGTGGGCCTCATCACCTTGCGTTATGATAAACAATGCCTCTATCACTATTGTTACACACATTAAATGTATCACTTCTCTCCTACCGTTAGTTTTGGAAGCGGATGTGGGACACTTTTTCATAAATGTCTACAGCATTTCTGTTTCTGAGAGTTGTAAGTATACTACCCTGCGAAACCCAGTTTATCCAAAAGGCAGCATGGACAAGGTTGAAACTCTAATCAAAGAGCAGCAGCTGAAGGTGAGTGGAACTGCACAGGAGAATCAGTAACAGCTTAAGATTTGTATAAAAAAGGGGTTTGAGTAGATTTGGATTGCATAGTTTTTTCCCTCATGTTTGTTTGCTCTTTTGAACTCACTCTTGTGGGTGATTCCACCTAATACGGTCTGAAATTGAGGGTGGATTTGTTTGGAGAGGCTCTTAAGTCAGTAGTGGGACTTCAGACTCATCCAGGGGGACCACAGACAGAACGGATCAGTCTTGGTTTTGGTCATGCTTTTATAGCAGCAAGATGTCTGAACTAATTTTCTCCAAGTGTTGTTTGGAGTCTCAGACAGCCTGGTGTTAGACTAGGATTTCTTCTCTGTTTTATGCCATTGTAGCTCAACTCAGTCTCCCCCAGGGTCTCCTTACATTCACCCACTCCCCCACCTCCTGCTGTTCACTTGACATTCAGGCCACTTCCAGAGCTGAAACCCGAGCTACCATGTTTCCCCACCATCTCTGTGTCCAAATCAGTGGGGGTCAGAGACTTAAAACATTTACCAGACTACAACAGACCATCCCATTAAATCTTATATAGTCATCGACATCCACCTGCTGACTCAGTGGTACCTCCTCAGGCCCATTTTCTCCTGTCCTCTGTCTGGGAAATGGTGAGGCATATATCTACATCTGATTTGACTGTAAAGAGTGAAAGGAACAAGGAAATACTATTGACCCACTGTGAAAATAATATAAAACATGCAAATGAACAGATGCAACTGCAACCTAGATTTGATAAAGGATTAATCCTTCTGAATTCCTTTAAGGTGAACAGGAGGTTTTTAGACATCTCTATGTGGTTAAATGCTTTATAATAAGCATTTTATTAGCTAAGACGTTCTATTTTAGGCGTCTTCTGAATACAAAAGCTGTTTTTTGTCTTTCCAAAACTCAATCATTGCTGTTTAGTCATATTGTCCATGAAAAGGTGACTCAATCCTTCCCAGCATAGTTTGTTGCAACCCCTAATTGTTAGTCATTGCTTTTTTCTGTTATTTGTAAAGTCAGCCTTTAAGACACCAGAAATTAGACATCTATTGTACCAAAGCTAGTTCAGCTCTTGTATAATTCCACCTGAGCTTAGTACATATCCATTAATGATATATTGTACCATAACTGGTCACATATTTACAACACCTCAAACTGAGATTTAATCTTTTTTGTGGATAATTTCCCAAAGAGAGAGTGAATATAACAGCACAGATGTTTGCTGCAGTCATCTAGTGCAGCATTAACACCTACTTGTGCTTAAAAGTGAGAGAGGACAGGATGAATTTGATAACACACTTTTCTCATTTCTCCATCTGTGTATATTTGTAATTTTTGGTGTTGGTGGCCATGTTTTTGATAGTTTGTAAGGCAAGGAGTGGGTTTTGCTACTTTTGTGGCAGCGTTTTTTCACTTTGCTTACTTAAAGTCCCACTTTGATCATCTTTTGAGCTTTTTATAAAGCATCTCAGTGGTATTTAAATTATGATTATTGCATTTTTACCCAAAATGACAAAACCTGTGCCGTTCTATAGGACATAGTTTCTGCAAAGCTCATTAGTAATTAACCTCTGCACTGTTGGCAGAACTGTTGGTACGGAGGATCCCCCCGCACCCCTGTTTCTGAGAACTCTCAGTTTACGCTAGCTCAAAGAAGGAGCTTGTGGCCTGCCCAGTGGAGTTTCTATGTCACAAATCCACACTTTTTTAGACCACATGTTTGCGTCTGCTACTGATTCACAGTGATTTGAATACATAAATACTCACTGTAATTTTGAGCTTAAGATATGTCCATCAGAAAAATGCCACAAGAAAATGTTAAAAACACGAAAAACATGATTTTCCTCAGAGTGGGTCTTTATCTCTCAAACAGATGGAGATTAAACCCTAGTTTGAACGGCCAGTACTTGTTTCGTCACAACTCCTTTGTTCGTTAGTATTCGGCAGCTCCCGCAGTTGAAACCATGCCTACACTCTCAGAAATAGAGGTACGAAACAAGGACATTTTTGTACCTATAGGTAAATTGTTTTAAAATGTTCCCTTAAAAGTACAATATTGGTCTTTAAAAGGCCAGAAATGCCCATTTGAGAGTTCAAATTGATATAAAGTACAAATTTGTACCATTTCAACTGCACCTGCAACCCTGGCCAAGGCTGGTTAATCTCTATTTTATTAAGTTTCTTCCATCATTTTCAATATTATGTTTCAGAATGTTGGTTTAAGACTTCAAAATGTGTCATAATTTTACAGTTTTAGTGGAACAACTTCATAAGGTACAAAAGTGGACCTGGACTACAGGGTACACCCCCAGCGACAAGAAGGGTACAAATTCCTGTTGCTGGGGGTGTACCCTGTTGTCCAGGTCCATTTTTGTACCTTATGAAGTTGTTCCACTAAAACTGTAAAATTATGACACATTTTGAAGTCTTAAACCAACATTCTGAAACATAATATTGAAAATGATGGAAGAAACTTAATAAAATAGAGATTAACCAGCCTTGACCAGGGTTGCAGGTGCAGTTGAAATGGTACAAATTTGTACTTTATATCAATTTGAACTCTCAAAGGGGCATTTCTGGCCTTTTAAAGACCAATATTGTACTTTTAAGGGATCATTTTAAAACAATTTACCTATAGGTACAAAAATTTCTTTGTTACGTACCTCTATTTCTGAGAGTGTAGCATGCTGCTGGCTAAAAGCTGTTAGCATAAAGACGTAGCAAACAGGAAGAGAGAATGTCTGGTGTCGCCATGCGCAATGGGGCAGGAAACAGTAGACCTTGCTCTCATAGGCTAGTTTATTAGCCAATCAGAGTCCAGCAGATTTGAATAATGAATATGAATGAGCTGCTGACGAAGCCTGACGAAATGAGCTGGACCCAGCCGAATTTTGATGCAGTTAGATTGAAAGGTCTGTTAATCAGTGTTTCCTGACGTTTTTTATGTCCCATGTCTGAGTGTATATAAATCAGGTTGACAGAAACAACTTCCTCCAAGGTGAAAAATCTGCTTGTTGTGTCAGGCAGCTTCTTAGGATGTGCCATCTTTACTCATCTACAGAAATGAGACATGAGGGCGGGGGTTGAGACTGCTGCCACATAATTCAGAGAATGTCTGGGAAACTGTCCCAGCTAGATGGTTATACTAATTTCAATTATTCAGCCAGGAGAAATAAACATTTCATGGTTTCCCCACCTCAAAAAGAAAGTTAGATATTACTTTATAAGCGGCAAGTTGAGACTGTATGCATGTATGCAGTGCACCAAAGCATTAATTAAAATCCAAATTAATTCACTGATCTGCAGATAAAGTGTTGGATTCAATGCATCAGCAACATCTGTGACACTTTAAAAATCCTGAGCCCTCATTTCTTTCTATTTTATTATCAAAAGTGAAATATGGAAATTAATGTACACAAAAATAAATGCAATACATAAAGGAAAATTAAAAATGTTTAGCCATTTCTAATGAGTTAGAAAGTTTTAAAGTCACAGGAAGATCCCTCAAACAGAACAGGACTCAGGATAGACGGCGTTCTGCCTTGATTGATGGGAGTCTGAGAGGATGGGAGGGTTGGGTCATCTGTCATTTCTAAGGTTAAAGAAACAAAGTTAAAGTCAATGGCAGCAATTATATTACATAAGAGTAAAGACAGCAGAGTGAAGAAATGTAGTCTTTATATCCTTCAGCAATCTTGATGCTATAGTGTAACTTAAGGGACGGATCAGGAGAACTCAGTCTAACCTTAACCCCCAACTCAAGCAAAGATTTATCCAGATGGAAAGTTTTAAGCCTGGCCTTAAAAGTTGACAGGATGTTTACCTCACACATGAAAACTGGAAGCTGGTTCCACAAGAGGGGAGCCTGATCACTAAAAGCCCTGCCTCCCATGCTTATCAACATTTTTCATATTCTTAAATGAAAAGTGCACATCTGTAGAATAAACAAACTATTTCAATAATAAATCACAGCCAGAAGAAACTGAAAAAAATAACTAAAAAACAAACAGGAGGTAACGCTGGACAAGTGGCTGTACCAGAAAAGAAATGATCTTTTTACTCTGACATCAACTATTGTAAAAAAAAATCTCAATTTCTTTACTGGATTAATCACTTCAGATTTAAAGATTGCAACAAAGTATGTTGTACCAGTATGTTGGACAATGTGATCCAAAGGGGTCACAAGGTAACTGCAGCTTGCACTAAAGATTCATTGGAAATGTTGCAAATGGTTTTCCATTGCACATTGACACTGTGGGAGTTACATTCTGATTCTAGATTCAACTGTGAAAATGGAAAAAAAATATGTGTCTTTGTGACAGGTTCATTGTAACAAAGTGCCTAAAGTAGCTCAGGAGGTAGAGCAAGTTGTCTTGTAACTGGAAGGTCACTGGTCACAGGTTTGAATCCTGCTCCCTCTGGAAAAATATTGCTTTGCCATTGTGTCCTTGGGCAGGACACTTCACCCACTTTGCCTGTTTGGTGGTGGTTGGAGGGTTCAGTGGCACCTGGCAGCCTCACCTCTGTCAGTGTGTGTCCCAGGACAGCTGTGGATATTATATGCGTGTAGTTTATCATCACCTAGAATGGGTGAATGACAAACTATAGTGTGAAACACTTTGTTTTTTTACTTGAAAGGTGCTGTACGAGTACACACCATTTACCAAAGATACAGTTAATATTGTTGGTTTGGTGTTTTTTCTGCTACAGTTAGATACAACACCTCAATGGCCTTAATGTTAGAATAATTCATTTGTGGTGTTTTTCTAAACACATTACTGTTTAATTTAAGAGGGGAAAAGGGCTTGGGAAAGTCAAAAAGGAAATGTGACACATGGTTGGCTCACAGCTGGATGGAGTCCTGTTGAAATATGACTTGATTTGTAACATCCTGACTTTACTCATGCTATTTGAATCTAAGCTGTAGTGTTTTAGGAGTGAGTAGAACTCTCATTCTGTTTCAGACAGAAAGAGTGTCTGATTGAAATCTATTTATAAACTAAAACAAGCTACATGGTTTAAGAGTAAAATACATTAAAAAAACATGTTTAATCTAGTCTGTCATTTTCTACAGTGTTTGCCAACTGACTAAATTATAAACTAGAGTAACTTGTTTGTGTTCCCAAGTTGCACAACATCCATAGTAGCTTAATTTAAAGGCTGACCCTGTTGGGAACGGAATACAGTAATCATAAAGACACTGCTAAGAACATGTTTGTTGTAGTTTTTTTAATAGGCTGGAATGAAGTATGCCATGACAGCATGTGGCATGACTGTCTTCACACAAAATCCCCTGAAACTTATAAAGCATTTTGACTTTAGGCAGGAAGTTCAACAGGGCTGTTATTTACTCACTAAAGTGAGTATAATTTTATACATTGCCCTCTTGTACGTTCCATTTAATGTTCCAGTATTTAAATAGTGTTAGACAGCAATGTAGGCTGATGGGAATGTTGGTTTGCTGCTAGTTTTGTTTGGCAACATAAAAAAAAACATGTACATTGGTTTTAAACTGATTTGAATCAAATTGAAAGTTCAAATCTGCAGCTAAAATACACATTGCTCACCTGATCAGTTTAAATGGAGTCAACTGGACTTCTTTGTTTTCTAGGCGTCTCTAGTGCACAGACTGTTTCCAGAAATACAACATGGTAACACCTGTAAATGGGATATCGTGGCTGTACCTTTCAACAAATGTGACGATGCATTATCTAGTTTTTTTTATAAAAGTTGATGCTCAGAACATCACAGTGGAAAGCTCATAATGTTGCAATTGTTTTGTTTTGATTGACAAAGTGACTAAGATATGATGTAAAACATCTTCAGAAATAAAGATGTACTATAACCTGCTACAATTACCATGCCAAAGTTAAATGAGAATTTATTATTTATTATTGTCTTCAATATTGTTTTTATTGTTGGACAAAAAAAAAACCAAACTACTACAACGTTGAATTTCCCTTCTGGGATAAATAAAGTATTTTTCATTTCATTTCATTACCTAGCATCTCACCTGTGAACTAACTATGGGCTTTTAAGGCTCCTTAACATGGATGACAAGCCCCCATAATACATTGTGTGACCAATATGACCTGTTAGAACTGGATCATGGAACATTTTGAAAATGTCCTTTCGGTGTGTTGGCAGTTGTAGTTTAGTTTTGAGGTTATTTCCTTGGTATTTTTGATTTCTTTGAGATACTTTCTTGTACTCTCACTGCACTCTCTATACATCATAAGTTAGTTAGCCAGTGTCAGCCAGCATCAATATGGCAAAATTAAATGATGATGTAAATCGAATTTAAAAAAATAACATCAGAAATTTTTATTTTTAGTCCATATCGCCCAACCCTAATACTTATTGCTATTTAATACATTTTTTACTTTTTAGCTTCAGTGTCATTGACTATGTTTACATGCAGCCAATAACCCTTTTAAAACGCGAATATTCACAATAACGTGGTTCTGCACGGCCACGTAAACACCGGCAAAAACCCAAATATGCTCATAACCGGGTTTTTAAAAACCCGGATTTTACCCCGGGGTAACCCTTTTCTAACCCGAATATTTAGCCGTGTAAACGCATATCGGCATAACCCCATCAAAACGTGTGTTCTGCGCATGCGCTATTTGCAAGGAATCTTGGTCTTTTGCTGTTGTTGTTTTCGGATACAGGAAGAAGAATTGGAAATGACACATATTGCGTCTTGAAGTAGTCCGTACGTCATGACGCTACTCCAACATCCGCGTTTAAATCGGGTTATTACAAGTTTCATATATACAGGGGTAACTCTCTCTACTTATGCATGTAAACAGGTTATTCTGAACATTTCAGAAACCCGAATACTGTCCTTAACCCAATCATAACCGGAATTTTGGCTGCATTTACACATAGTCATTGCAGTTCCTCATTATTCTTGTGTATTTTGAAGTTCAAAGAGTTTATATTACATAAGAATTAGAGAGCTTTATCCTCCAAAAGGAACAAAAACAGCTCAGCAGAAACAATGGCTCGTGTGTGTTAGCTGACCTTGTTGGATTAATCCACAGAGCAGCCTAATGGGTGTTAAAGGTGGGTACCAGTAATCAGATTATTAACAACGTCATTTCATCCAGTTTGCTGTTTATAGCATTTCTTTTGTTTCCGTCATTAGACTTTTCAGTCTTTCTCTGGTAGGTGAACTTCTGTGGACCCATTTGAGATGAAAATGTTTACTTATTATCACCAGGATATTTGATCGGTTTCAGCAAAATATTGTGGATTTATAATCTATATGTTTGAGCAAGACGTGTTTTTTTCTCAATTTTATCCTCCTGGGATGGATTAACTTTGTTCAAGACACAGATTTTCTGCGCTAAACCTGCATTAGAACCGTGACCATGTTGCGACGAAGGAGTCAGTTTTTTGTTTTCTTGGACAATGCTCTTTCTGTAAAATCAGAAAATGAAGAGCCAAAAGAAGAAGAGCCCACACTGGGGCCTTTTGAAGAGTATCTGCAGACGCTGCTGCACATGAAGATGACCAGCGCTGTAAGTCAACACAGAAATGAGATTTGCAGGCATTTTTTAATTTGTCTGTCACTGAAAGTTGAAATGACACCTGTGGTAATAGTCAAGCAGACAGACAGGAAATTGGGTTTTCACCATGTTATCATGCATTCTTGTGCAAACACCAACACATACTCTTAAAATTTCAGAGCAGTGAAGGTGTTGGATCTATACATACCTTCATTACATGCAAACAAGCTTTTAGAACATGTCACCTACTGCCCCAAACAGCTGATCAAATATTGCTGAAAGTTTTCACTGCACACGTGATGCTGTTCTTTCAGAGTGATCACTGTTACTAGGAATTTATTATGAAACTGTGTTTGCAAATGAAAATCAAGTTGTGTTTTTTATTATTATCTGGCCTTAATTTAGAAATTCTGAAGTCATCCAGAACTTTAGATATAAATATATAAGTATAATAAAACCAAATCCGCCTTTTATTTATTTATTTATTTTTAACTTAAATGTCTGATTGTAGCTATTTTGGTCCTTTACATGATAGTGCTGCCACGATTTGTCGATTAGTCACGATAACGCCGACAAACAAAATTGTCGACAATAAATTTAATAATCGGCGTCATCGTTTATTCTATACGGCATTGGTTTTTTTTATCCCGCTGCTTTCCGTCTTTCTGCTCGACGCATTAAAAGAAAGCATGTCGTCTTGTTAGCTACTAGCATTAGCAGGGAGTTGCTTGTATTTACATGTTAAAAGGTGTGTTGGGGGTGGCGAGCGGTGCATAGTCTTCTTTCAGTGCACTTCTTTATTGAATGTCTAACACGAGCATCTCTCCACTGTGCAAGAACCGAACAAGTTCAGAACTTTATTTTTTTTCTCTCCGATACGTGGATTACCATAATACAGGACATAGAAATGCACTCCAATATTCAAATTACCGTAACGCATTGACTAAGAGCGCACTTCAATATTCACGCTTAATATAACAGCTGAAGCTATGGAAATTTTGTTACTATTAGCAAACATATGTCATGTATTTGTTCTAACTTTACAAATGCTAATGATTTATTGTATACTGTTACATTACAGTGTTAAAAAAAGTGTATGGGTACATTAGTGCAGCTGCATTAGTGCATGGTACAATAAGCTAGACTTTACACATTGTACGATTAGTCGACTAATCGCCAAAAAACTGATGATTAGTCGACTATTAAAATAATTATTTGTGACAGCCCAGTTACATGATCACCTGTCTTTATGTGCACAAACATTTGACTTTTCTTGTGACTCTTCTCTGCTACAGTAGGGTCACTTGGGTCTGTGGGGGCATTGTTCCACCCCATTTTCTCACACAAAGCCTGGTGTGTGTTTGAGAGGGGGTTTGGCATCTCCACCAAATATTTGTTGCTGCTGGACGCCCACCATCATGGAACTCATGAAAGTGACGAGCGGCTCTGCTTCACAGACTCTGCTTTCTTGGGTCTTTAATGTATCTGTTTTGGTCATTTCAAAGCAAAGAGTGCTATAAATAATCACAGGAAGGATAACGTCCTGATGATCAAACATGTTGTGTTACTTTTGCTTCATTCAACAAGGCAGGGCTGGTTTTGCTTGAACAATTGGGTTACTTGTTATTTTAATTGGGAGGATTCTCACAGCACAGTGAACTGCTCTGTATGAATGCTGTTTCTGTCTCGGCTCTCTCATTCTCAGCTCATGAGACTTCTGACATATTATTTTAACCATCAAGGCGAAGTATATTTAAACTGAAAACGTTGCTTCTCCTGAAAAGCAGGTATTTCTGAAATCGTGCCGTTAAAGGCCTCGTTATGTAGATGTGCTCTGTGTGTGGGTTTCAGTTCACGTTAACCAAAATAACCCAAACTAGCAGAATAGAGAATATTGATCATAACTGAGGAGTTTTCTGAGATTGTAGATGTTGTACATTACTAAAAAAGAAACAGAATCTCTAAGATTTTTGACCCGTTATCCTCCATCCCACTGAACATCTGTCCTTCTGTTGGTTACTCTAATGCAGGCATCTCCAACCCTGGTCCTCGAGAGCTACTGTTCAGAAGGTTTTAGATGTGTCCCTGCTCCAACACAGCTGAATCAATTAACTGAATTACCTCTTCAGCAAGCTATCAAGTTTAGCAAAGGCCTGCTAATGAGTCATTCATTTGATTCAGCTGTGTTGGAGCAGGGATGCATCTAAAACATTCTGGACAGCAGCTCTCGAGGACAAGGGTTGGAGATGCCTGCTCTAATGTGACCTCTTCTCGTTCTTTATTAAAACACGTTTCCTCTTTAGACTGTGGCTTCTTATAACCACCTCACTCTGACACATTGTGAAAGAAAGCACATCGTGTTCACCATAATAAATATATATTTTCTCTAGTATTTGTAGTTTAGGGA
Organism: Pachypanchax playfairii; assembly: GCA_006937955.1. Taxonomy (NCBI): domain Eukaryota; kingdom Metazoa; phylum Chordata; class Actinopteri; order Cyprinodontiformes; family Aplocheilidae; genus Pachypanchax; species Pachypanchax playfairii. The sequence goes on along the minus strand of SSNP01000122.1, from coordinate 482,503 downwards.
AACAGAAAACAACTCTTTAAAATAAAACCTTTAACATGCTGTTATAGACAGAGAAGTTATTCTTACTTAGTTGTACACATCTTTTAAGGGAATAGGTGGAAATCTGATTTCAAATTACATGTAAACATTTCCCATCAGCTGATCAACAAACAGCTCCATTTTATTGTTTTGTGTATTGTTTTGATATTCTATTGATTGTAGCTGTGATCACCAGAGCAGCACACTGCCCTCGACAGAGGTGATTATACCCCATTAAATTTAGAAAAAACCCTGAAGAGTTTGCTCAGAGGTTTGAATGAAATTAGGACATTATGTGGTCCATTATGGACAGGTCTGAAGAACTAACTGCCAGGACTCAAGAGGATTGAGTCCATATTTAAAACAGCTCCAGTTTCCAAAATCTTATCGCTTCATAAGGTTTGATAAACCTTTACACCAGAGTCAGTTTTGCATTACACAGTTATTTACATGTAATTGTATGGTTCTTTGCACCAGCCACAGCAAAATGTTGCACTTCCAATAGATTCTGGGCTCAAGTTTGGTTCTAATATTTCTGCTGAAATAATTGTGTATGCTCACACAAACTGTTAAATTTTGGAGCCATTTTACGACGTTAGCAGATCACTGTGCAGGTGTGTCCTTTCAGACTAACCATATTTAGCTTGTCAGTACGGTTCTATTTGACCCACATCTGATTGCAGTTATGTTCAAACGCCCCTCACATCTCCTAAATGTCACAGCAATTCATAGAAAGATTAATTTAGAATCTTGATCTCTGTGAAATTGGAAAGTTGTAGCTGCTTTAAGGTTATTTTAGTGTTGAACAGACTAGTAATCTAATCAGACCTGATGTTGGTACAGTGGATCATTTAATGGGATTCGTACTGGTAGATTCTTGCTGTGGCTTTGATTGATAGGTTAAGACTCAAATGGTTGCAAAATAATGACCATTAGTTGAGATTAACTGCTAACCCAATACATTAGCCTGCATCATAATCCTCTTCTCTGTTTGGGTGGGGTGGGGGTGGGTGGGTCTGCAAGGTCAGGGGTCTAAGCCTTAAACAAACACACATTTGTTTTTCTACAGCCCCTGGAGAACTTTATATCTAGCAACTTGCTAAGTGTCTCTTTTGTTCTCTGTTTAAACCTGTTCCTCATTTCCTGCGTTGCAAGGGGAAAGTTTTTACTTCAGAGTTTTATTTATTTTCTTTCATGTTGAACAACAAAAGTACATGTATCACAGTGAGTGGGACCGAGGTCTGAAACAACAAGCTGAACGATTCTCTTTCATATCCTGAAGAGATCCCCACCACGTCTATTCCCTCCTGCAGGAATGAGGTCAGGTGTCACAGGCTGCTCATGGAAGCACAGAAGCAAGTCAAGTTCAGGACAAGATGTTAGTCATCTTTAGTACGTGGCTGCAGGATGACTTACGAGTCTCAGTCCTGGTTTGACTGGATTGTACACTCAAAAAATGATCCATTGAGTTAATGTAGTTTTTTTATGTCAACAGGTAACATAATTAAATCATGTTAACTTGAAATCTAGAAGAATAATATAATGCTTCGACACAACCTGCTGGCACCAGGAATCAAATCCCAGTCCTCCAAACAAGAGGCGATCTCCCTCCCCTAGAATACGGTCACTCTTTAGTTGTTCCATACAGCTAAAGTCTCATTACTGCCAGCTAGCGCTGGGTGATATGAACTTAAATTCATATCTCGAAATTTTTCATCTGAATCTCAATATACTGTATATTGATATAGAAAGAGAGACAATTCTAATTTACAGCTTTAAGTGATATATGCACTTTTACAAACTAGCAACAGCACATGTGCATAAAAACAGTTCACTAAAATTGAAATAGGTGTATATTAAATTAAACTTTCCTAAAACAAAATGAAAAATACTTTTCCATGACCAAAACAAAAATACAGTATTGCCAAATACAAAAAAAGATCAAATGAGTAAAAATAAAAATAAGTTAGTGCGATCTTCAGGACATGTTATAAAGTTTTGTCTCTACTAAAGACCCGTCCTCTTGTTTGTAGCTCTGTTTAAACGTTTCAGAGTAAATATGAGAAATGAGCTGATGAAAGAACCTGTCCTGTTGATCTACATGTCGGTGGTCCGAACAAAGTGATTTCAACAACAGAGCAGAGAGACTTTCTCTCACGTCTGCACTCGTTTTGTGTCAAACTTTTCTTGCGAAATAATTTTGGCTTGAGGAGATTTTACTGTCAGACTTACGGTCGCAGTTTAACACACTGCAGCTTAACCCCGGGCTCACACTGCATCCAAATCCGGTCCGGTGCGGCCCCCGCAGGTATTCCGTAAGATTAAAATCCCTTTTGAAGGCTCACAGTAGCTCCGTGCGGTGCGGGTCCGGTTATGGGGGCCGTACGGCACAACGGAAAGAATCGACAAGGTTCATATTTTTGCTGGACGCCAGAGATAATCCGCGTCAAGTTTGACGAAATCTGACGAGTGTGGCTTGAATATCCGGTGTTTTTCCAAAATAAACGAGTGTACGAACAATTGTAACATTTTTTTTTTTTTTTAGACAGCACACGCACTAATAGGAAATGTAAACATTACATCACACAAACAAGAGAAAGCAGTCGTATAGCCCACACAACCGAATACCGCTATTGTTTACTAGGAACTTCCTAAATAATGGACGTGTTCTCGTGTGAAGTCCCGACAAAACGATAACCCACGTGAACTTCTGTTCTCGCGAGTGCCGTTTCCGCACCCAGCACCGGAGCTGGCTGCACTCCGTATCGGGAGCAGATGTGAGTGGTAGCTTGCGGAAAAACCGCACCGAATGCGGACCGAAGCCGTTCCGTAGGCAGTATGAGCCCGGCGTTTTGGCGCTGCTGTAAGTGCTGGAAGACATTACACGTCCTCGAACTTTTGATCGGGACGTGTTTTCGCGCACTCTGCAGAATACACGTTTCTGCTGTTCAATCCAAACCAACTCCAAATCAGTGAGCCATTATTTTTATTTTACCGCACGGCTCTGTGTTGAATTTTCCACCATCTTTGTCTGTGACCATGATGTGAGGCTGTCTCTAGCAACAGGACACATGTGCGTATGCTTGAGTCAGTCTCAGCAGGCAGGCAGGTTGCTGCACCGTGGAGGCGGAGCCAAAAAGTTGACAAGGAAAACAGTGACCCCGCTGCTGTAATTTCAACTCAAAACAAGCCATCTTGATATAAACGATAGCTCCTTTTTCTATATCGTTTTTGAAAAATTCTCAATATTTTTATATATATATATTTATATATATATAAATAAGTTTCATTATCAAATGCGCCCCGCTCTGTTTATAATAAAAGGAACTCCATGAAAGTATTAAAGTATTAGTTACATCCATCAGTAAATTATCTGCTGACAATTGTAAAGTTATTAAGTTTCAACTTTACTGAGCCATGATAACGTCTTTCAATGTCTATCGTTTTTAATATCACCACAAAGAACCTCATCGTGTGCTCATGTGTTTCCTTTGCTTTAATTATAGATTTTAGGTTTTGTGTGGTCACTTTCAGATGTGTTTGTATGGGGTGAAATACGTTACCAGCTTGAATATCAGGGTGTTAATTTGATAAGGATGAAAAGCTGTAAGACGATACGATAGAATCACTTCTCCTTGTGGTCGTTTTGCTAACGTTCCCTCCCTTTATCTGATGAATTATTAAGCTAATGTCTCTCTCGTAGCTCTGTAATTGCTTCCTTGATGGCTTTTCCATTTTACTCCTGCAGGTGCTTATTATACACCAATTCATAATCTCACCATGACTCATCATGGTACAAATCATAAGCATAATCCTATTATATTTGTGGATTTATTCTCTGTTTTATAGGGTTTTTACACATTGTGGAGGTTTGCAAAGTTTATAAGGTCCCCAACCCCCACCACCCAAAGATATAATCCTCTCACAGGCAATCCCGCCTCTTCAGTCATTCCCTTTAAGCCCCCTCCCATTGTTTTTTTGCTCTCTCTCACTGTCCTCCTCTCTCATCCTACTTATTCCACCTTATGCCTGATGGAGCATTAAGCCTGTGAAGGCTGAGGACAGCAATAGACCAAGAACGTGTTGTTGAGTGAGCCGCTTTAGCTTCTTTTCCCTCACAGATTTTACTTTTTTGTTCCTTCCAGAAAATCAAGAATTACTTGCTACAGCTGGGTAGATTCTTTTGTTTCTGTGTGGGAGTGGGGGTCACCACACACACACTTCATGCTGATCTGCACTTACTCCACTTTGGATACTCAGACCATGGTATCGTGGATGACCTCACCGCTTTAACTTCAGCCTTCATTTGGAGGGAATTGAATGAACGTTTACCGGATTTCGATGTTTCAAAGGGTACCGATTCCGAGCTGTGGATAAAGATGGTGCCCCTGCATAAAAGGGTAATCTGAGAAATGTGTGTGGGGAGGAGAGAATAGGAGAGAGGAGGGTTTTATGAGCATGATGTAGCTGCAGTGACGTGTGCTGCTTGTTGGTTTTTTTGGTACATTTAGGGTTTAGAAATCACCTTTGATAAGTTGAATTGCTCGGTGACATTAAAATGAATGAAGTGAGATGACAGTGATGAGTGATGAAGGAAACCACACACCTCGTTATTTTGATGAAATGTCTCAATTGTTTGGTTTAATCTTGCTTTTCTTCTGAAAGACGATTGTTTGATTAGTAATTTCTCATTGAAACTGATTAAACAATGCAGACTGGAAAGTCCCCGTCATTCAGAGCAGGTTCTATTGATTTCTCTGAGTACTTGAATATGAAGTCGTTGAAACAGTGAGTGCTGCTTTCAAACATGTTTGGAAAGTTTTACAATGCTTTAGGTGACCCTTTTGATTTACCTGCCACAGTAAATAACAACTTATACCTAAAAATGCTGTAAAGCTTTATACATTACCACACGCTCTTTATGCTTTCCATCACCACAACCGCTTCCTGTGTCTCACATATCAAAGTGCTTTCAGTGCAGGATGGTTCTTTGTGCTGCATGCTTTACTTAGAGAATCAGACAAGCCTTGTGCATTGACACCTGCTAAAAGTCAGAGTAGTTGGACCCAAGAAGACTCCAGACATGGTGGAGGAGAGGATGGGAGACTGTTGGAGCCATATCAAGGTTGTTTGAAATTTCCTGGTTCAGCTATAGGATTGTATCAACCCTGTCATTAGAGGATCTCTCTTCTAAAGTAACTATAAAATTGTCTGCAGTATTGAGCTGTGGCGTGTGTGTATGTGTTGATTCTCCAGATGAGATGTTTGTTCTTTTCTAAGCTGATGAATTTCCCGACGTGACCTCGGCCAAGTCAAGGCTCATATTTTCCCCACAAGTCGAGAGCAAATCCTGAATAATGACTTCAGTCTGAACGGAACAGCTGTATTTGGTTATCAGTGGTGCAGACTGGTGTGTGTTTTAACTGTGAGCTACTCTAACCCTGTACAACACACCACACTGATCACATTGGTAGCTTATAATAATAAGTATTGAGTGCTATCTTTGAATGCATCATGCAGATACTTTTGTTTGGCCCGTGACTAAGATTAAACATGTTTATTTATTTATATATATATAGCATTTTTCTTTTGACATTACTTGTGGGGAGAGTGAGTAAAAGAAACAATGAAGTGAGCTCAAATACTGAAATAGATGCTCTTATTAAAAGTTGGTGGCATTTGTCTGTCAGTATTGAGCTCCTCATCGAGGGCTCTTGTCTCATTTTGTGTAGTAAACATTGAGAGAATTCTTGCTTTAAATGGTATAACATCCCCTTCCTTCTTTCAACAGGATCAGTTCGACAACTTGGAGAAGCATACGCAATGGGGCATCGAATTCGTGGAGAAGTACACCAAATTTGTCAAGGAGCGATCAGAGATCGAAATCAACTATGCAAAACAAATTAGGTGAGTGCGCTTTGCTGAGATGCTGTATGATCCATCGTCTGGGCTCATTTTTATTTCATTCAGCATAATTAGATTTAATCTAGCAACTTTTTTTGGAGGATTAAACCCATTGAAATGTCTTTGAATAAAGAAACTGAATCCTAATAAGCTAATTTTGTAGCTCACCTTGAACTTTGACCTTCCTTCTGAGGTAGAAATCAAAGAGTTATCTCAGAAGAAGTATATTCCAATGATCATTATTTGATATTTAATTAATTCAGGTGTATTTTCACGTCACAGCTGTCTTATAAAGATTTTTAGGATGACAGTTGTTACTGTTTTTGTTGTTAGAAGACATCATGCTGTAAGAAATCACACAACTCCTGATCTGTTAATACTACCTGCACCTATATTTACATTCAACCATAACAATATTAAACTGAACGCAACAAAATGATGCTTTTACACTCAGATTTGCATCAGCTGAAGAGCAAATCACCAAACAGGTTGTAGTCCTTCAAATTTAGTAGAATTAGTTGCTTTTAAATTATTAATGCAAATTGGTTTTCTTTATACATATATATGTGTAAAATTAAAAAAAAAAATATATATATATGTGTGTATGTATGTATTTGATGCGTACCACAATTTTCAGTTCAAATGTTGAGCCATAACATGGTTTTAGTATCATGTAAAATGTATTTTACAGTTGCTTCAGTTGTTTAATATACTGTAGATAGAATGAGGCACGTTTCTCTGTGTTGTTTGGTAGCGTCTGCCTTGGTTTGAGTTTTCTGCATGTGAACTTCAGGCAAGAGGAAGTCAGCTTGTTTGTGTGCATCTGTGTGTGCGTGTGTTTTGGTGGGTGATGGGGTGGAGCTTGTGTTTCCATAGAGACAAAAATGTATCAGCAATGTCAATCTGCATCCTCCTGGTCTGACCCAGATAGTTTTATTCCACCATTGTCAGCTCCGCCCCCTTCTATTTTTCCCTTGCACTTGCACACACACACACCTACACACTGCATTTGAATACAGTCGCTGGTTTTCAAAAGGCGCTGACGGGGGCACAAACCCACATGTACAGAGAAGCTCCATCTCCTTAGGCCTCCTGCAGCTTTGCTACCACAGGAGATGCACCTTAAATCCATATCTTCATGAACAATATGGCTAATGCCCCTAAGGATTGATCTTAACTAGTCTATACATCACAGTATTATATGAAAAACCCAACTGAACAAAATCTTTTGCAGATCTTAAAACTACAGTTTTGAGAATTAAGTCAGCTTTAGATAATAGGACTAATATATTTGTTTAAATTACAAATATCTAAAACTTTCACACAGGTTTGAATTGGGATTTATTCTGTTTACTCTTTGTCTGTATACATACAAACAATGTCAGAATTATTTACACCAAATGTCTGAGAACATATAACGCTAGGGTTGTGCATGTGTGAAATGTATCTATAGATTTTTCTGCAACTGATTTAAATCAAAGTTAAAATCATGTAGATCAAATATATATAGTTTACCCCTCGTGTCACATGAATATGACCCTAATAGACATGAACTGATTCATTTAGACAGCCTGCAGGTGTGTTGAGTTCATCATATCACAGTAGTTTGACCCTTGTCAGACCTTCTTTCCACAGATGATGTGGAGTTTTTTTTAGTCTTTATACTTGTAGAGAAGACCTAGCTTAAGGATTTTAAAATGAGGGAAACTGGTTGCAGTGACAGGAAATCCTGAGACTGAGTTTAAGTGTTTTCAAGTCATTGCCTTTGTGTTCTGGTGCTGCTTTTTCATGCATCTGAACTAATTATCCTTCGTAATTAACTTAGCTCACAAGAGCAGGTTTAATCTATCGGTCCCACTCATGACAAAAGAAACAGGGATCTTAGATCTGATAAACTAATAGAACTAGATCTCTGATCTTATTTACCTGCTTTCTCTCTGTGTTGTCGGGCAGATTTCTTTATCTCAGACATACAGAATGTGTCTTTTCACAGTTTGACACAGTTTGATGTTGCTAAGTCAGATTTATTCTTACTCCGATTAGTCAGTAGATTATTTGTTAAAGGAATAGTCTAAATTCAATATCTCACCTTTTGAAATGTTAAAAGGACAAGAACTAATGTTATCAGACAAAATGCTGAACAAAACATTTGAGAGATCAGTAATAAATAAACCTGCAGATGGAAATCCTCACCAATTAAATACCATCTTAGGCTTCAACTCCAATTTGCACCATTTCCTTACCCCATACTAACCACACGTTACTCTAATCCATGAATAATCCTCTTCCTTTGTATCAGTGTAAACATGCACAATGCTTCAGTCCAGTCATTGCAAGGCAGTGCATTAATGCCTCATCCCTATCTCCAGATTGGTATAATCCATTATGAAGTGGGAATAAAGTCCTGCTTATGAAGAATACTGTGTGATGCTGGAAAAAAGTAGAATGTCTGGCTGCCATGTCAAAAATATGTACATATATTTACTTTTAGTGGCTATTCTTTAGTGGGAGACCAACACATGTGCACAAAAAGCATACCTTGTATGAAAAAAACAAACCAATAAAAATGGTTTATCTTTGTTAAATGTGTAGTACATTATAGCAGGGTAAGTACAGTCTGACACATGTTTTATGAGTGTGAGTAAATGAATGAGAACTGCTGCTATAATTAGAGATGGGGCGAGAAGGACGAAGAGCAAAACACATAGATCTGCCTAGCAACAGTCAGCAACACCACAAGGGAGCAGAAGTGTGGGGGATGTTTGCTGAGACCTTGATGAAGTACTCTGCAAAGCCACGCTATATGCAGTTTTTAGACATTTGAAATATTTATTTATGTAGGAACTAAACATTTGACCACATGCACTATCTGCTGTGTTTACATCCCATCAGTAAACAAGGTGCTTTGGCCTCAACAACCAGGTGCCTCAGACTCTTATCAGCTTGGCATTTGATGTTGATGTACAAAGATCTGAAACATGGAATGGGGTGTTATTAGATAGTTTGGAATGATCTACTCATTTCTTGTCCTATATAAGTGATGTGAATCCCTGTTACTAAGACATGTGTTTTTATGCATCAAAAATACACATTTTGACAAATTTTTGGTGAGGCTGCATAAATCCAATTAAGTGACGGTCAATAAAACATTTGTAAAGATGAGTTAATGTAAACCCTATAAAGAAAAAACATTTTCAACTTCAGTTAAATATTTAACAAAGACTTTATTCAAATGTAAAATAAAAAAAATCACCAGAACAGGTTAATCTAGTCAGCCAAACAGACAAATTTTGTGTATTAACATTACATTTTGTGTTAAGTAATATTTAATATAATATAAACATTAAATATATTTGATCATTTTAATTGCCCAGCACTGGATAAACCTCCACAGTTGTGTCCAGTGTGTCTCAGGAAACCTTCCACTGTACTGTAGAAACAGTTCTCCATGCAGCAGGTCACACTGATGAGATGCTGAGTGAAGACAAAACACTCCTCAATGTGCAGCAGGATGGTGTCACACACCTGGAAAACAGTTTTTCATTATAATAAACTTACAGCCATCTTTTTTCTACTGTTGTTTGACCCATGGTGAGACGTTAATGTAAACGCTAAAGCCATCTAACGGCCTGGACTGACTAGTTTAGCCTTTTTAATATTCATGTCTGGTTGGAACTAGTTTTTCCAAAAGATTCCAATAATTAGATGTTTAAGCAGCATTTCAGCATTACTTCTGGTTTCATTGTTATGGTCAGATTTTCTCGGTCTCCGTTAATATACAACGTTTCAGAGAATAGCATACAATATTACATTTTGCTGACAGACCATGTGTTTCACTGTCTGAATAAAAGTGACATGATGTATTGTAACCTACGATTTATAATGTTGCAAGGGATTAAGAGAGAAACATAAGAGATTACAATGATGACAGTAACTCAAACAGCTTTCCATCGACACCGTGACATATTTCCTTTGTCCATGCACAACACTATTGTCTTTATATTTTGTTTTATCTCTTTTCCTCACAGTATTCTCATGGAACTAACATACAGTTAGAGTCTAACCAAGAGCAGTGATTGATTTAGACAATGTTTCTGCTGACCTTGTGGATGTGATGATTTATAACATCATGTAGATGTAGAAAGCAGGAGTGGATTTTGCAGAACATTGCTTGAATGAATGGTGAAACATTTTGCAAATCTATAAGGATGGTGTCTGTAAAGAACTAATAGGACTGGTACACCGCTCATCTGTAGTCTGTGGTGTTTTTAAATATACATTTCAAAGTGTCTGATGAGGCTAAAATCTTTTTCGTTACAGGAATCTGTCAAAAAAATATCAACCCAAGAAGAATTCACGGGAAGAAGAAGAAAGCAAGTAAGTCAAAAGTTCATGTTGAACAAAATAAGTTGAAGAAGCAGGGGAACATTTCAGGAAGTCAGATGAGAAGAATGATGCCAGTCTCATGTTTATTTCTTAATTAAACATTACAGTCAGCAGCTGATTTATTTTTATTGTCTAAATCTGTGAAATAGCTAAACTTTTTAATAGATAGAAGTTTTTGTTGTACTGCACGTAACACTCATTCAGAAAGTAAAAGACATTTTCTAAGATATTAAACAATTCCTTTAAAGATCCACTCTGATAATCTTTACAGCTATTTTAAAGCATCTCAGTGTTCTTTAAATTACGATTATGACGTTTTTACCCCAAATCACAAAACCTGTGTTGATTTCTAGGAAGTAGTTTCTGCATAGCAGCGGTATCTATTTAGCAATTTGCCTCTGTGCTGTTAGCAGAACTGTTGGCGCAGAGGATCCGTCAACCCTCCCCGTTTCTCAGAGCTCTCTGTTTATGCTATAAAAATTGTAAAAAAATTAAACACAACTTTAAAATAATAAAAAAAACCTTGTAAAAAGCATCAGATTACATTTTAGTCTACATCGCTTTAACACAGCAGTATGCAGCACTGGTTGCTGACCGATGTAATGCTAGCAAACAGGTGGATGGTTGAATTAGCTCCTGACAGAAAAACATTAACTTACCAGTAAAGAAACAGGCTGTCCACTTGATGGTGTCTTGATGGAAGGCACTGCATCCTGTAAAGCCCATTATTCTCTCCTGCCTGTTGGTGAAACAGTCTTCTTTGAAGTGTTGATTGCAAACCAGTGTGTGTTTTTAATGTTACTGTCACCAAGAAAATTATTCAATTTCTGTCTCACAACAAAGTGTTCTGGTAAATTATGAAAGTTGATATCAATATATTTCTTCTTAGCATTGCAGCCCGCTAGAAAATGTAAATGTTTAAATGTTTATCCGCCATCGTCTTCTCTGCTCCTCAGAGCTTTAGCAGGTGGGGCGGAGCAAAGCAGAGCTTGTGCCCCGCCCAGTGCCTTTTCTATGTGTAAGAAAAATATGTATTTACATTTATTCTCATCATGACTTTAGTATTATTTACTCTAACATGTAAATATTAGGGCCGGGACTCGATTAAAAATTTTAATCTAATTAATTAGAGGCTTTGTAATTAATGAATCAAAATTAATCGCATTTTAATCGCATATAAATATTTGACCAGAGAACAGTGAGAATTTTTTTCAAACTGATTTTTAGTATACCATTGAATCATGACTGAATACACATAAGCTTAAGCAACAAATTTTGTTTATTTTTGTTCAACCAAGTCCAACAGACCAGTGCATTAAGTGTAGAAAATGTCTACACTTGTACTCGGAGTCGGGCTAATGTCCACGCTAGCTGCTATATGTTTAACATTGAGGTGATACTTCAGGCCCGATGTGCAAATTCCTTGCTGCATAGCTTGCACACACACATGCTCTTATCCACGCTTCCATCCAGTCATTTTTTATAACAAAACTTCCCATCCACGGGGCCAATCGAAGCGGTCGCTTCTTCATTCATGTTCACTGTGGTTTGTTGTTGTCCTAAATCAGGGGTGGGCAACTCCAGGCCTCGAGGGCCACTATCCTGCACATTTTAGATGTTCCCCTGTTTCACCACACCTGCTGCAGATGAACAGGTCGTTAACAGGCTTCTATAGGACTTGCTGAGAGGTTGCAGATTTGAATCAGGTGTGGTGAAACAGGGGAACATCTAAAATGTGCAGGATAGTGGCCCTCGAGGCCTGGAGTTGCCCACCCCTGTCCTAAATAATGAACGCTGGTAGGTGCTCCAGTATAATCGGTCCGCTGAAACTCATGAGAGATGTTCTGCGGTGCTTAAATAAGTGCGATTAAAATGCGTTAAAAAATGAACGCGTTATTTTTGTGTAATTAATTCATCTTAATTAACGCGTTAAAGTCCCGGCCCTAGTAAATATCTAAGTATTATATCTCTTAGTGCAAGACAGCTATGAACAATGATTCTTTTTCATGATAGAATTAGAAAGGTATTCTTTGATCTGTAGAAACTTTTGCTCCAAAATCTATGTGCCTCTACGAGGGAGTCTCGCTTCAAGATAAGAGCCAACATCATAAATTCTGATCTGCATGTGTGTGCTGCTCCGGGACCAGGAGACGCTGTGGTTGGAGAATCAACACGTGACTTTGTTATCTATCAGAGAAGGGATGGACTTTGCTGAACTTCCCTATAAAGTATCCAATTTGTTAATGTCTTATTCAGTGACTGAATGCTGTAAGTTTAGCTTCATTCACTCTTTGCTGCAAGTAAACTTAAAAAACCTTATATCCCTTTTTTGTGGTTCTTCTCTTGTCTGAGGGTTTAACTGCATTTTGGTGTCGAGGAATAATTTCCCTGACACTATGTCACAAATCTACATAAATGTGTACATTTTTGCGTCTGCTACTGATTCACAGTGAATCGAATGCATAAATACTCAGAGACGCAATTTGAGTTTAATTTTGTTAAGATATGTCCTGATGCATCAGAGAAATGCCACAAGAACGTGTTAACAACATGAAAACAGGATTTTTATCGGAGTGGGTCTTTACGATGTTTTTCTTTTTTTTCTTTTTTGAAGACTTTTGTATCAAATCCAAACATCCACTACAGTTACTTTGTTCTTGTTTCCTCTGACGTCACTTGGCGTATCTCACCAGATACACCTTCTGTCGAGCCTTCCTGGTGAGCCTTAATGAGTTGAACGACTACGCAGGTCAACACGAAGTCATAGCGGAGAACCTGACATCGCAGATCATCGCCGAGTTGATGCGCTACTTGCAGGAGCTCAAAACTGAGAGAAAATCGGTGAGACATTTTGAAATATTTGTTTTCAGGCTGGTCATTGTCTTCATCTCAGTGAGTTAAATCATACTTTAGCTTCTATTTAAAGATTGTATGAGTTCAAAAAGACAGGTTAGTCTGCAGCCTTCCTCCCCTGCATGTTCCAATGAGCTGAGGTCACTGCTGAGTAAATATAGATACAGCCAAAGGCTTTCCAGAAGTGCACAACATGATAACCTTTTTATCAAACACATTCTAACAATAGAATCACATTTTCCTCTGAATTTTCTGAATCAACTCAATGTAGAAATTTGGAGATAGAAGATAACATGAAGGATGACAACATTAGTAACTCAGATTCTGTTGTTCTTGGACGATCAGCTGAAAGAACTGGAGTGGAAAACCAAGAATGCTGCTGCTGAAAGGCAAAGTGACCTCAACTTTTTTTATAAGATTTGCACAAGTTCAGTCGTCAGGACTGATGCATTTTGCTCTACATTTAAACAGAGAGTTATGGAGCATTTTATTTTAAGCTCAGCTTGTTGCAGCAGGTGCAGAGAGGGAAAAGGGGGATTTCAGGTCCTTCTAAAGGGGAATTCACCTTCTGTTTAGTTTCTTCTGTAATATTTAAACATTGATTAGCCATGCATAGCAACATTCCTGTCACAGTGTTTACATTTACATCATGTTATACCCTCCCTGTTCTCAAGCTGCAGGAAGTCCCTTTGACACATCTCCTCCTCTTCATTTTTACTTATATCTTCTGTTCAATATTTCAACATTAAATCATCTATTTTTTGATAAATTTTTCTTTTCAGATGATAATGTTTATTCTGTGTTACATTATGTGATGAAAGAAGCCCTCGCTGTATCCAGGCAGTCAACCAGTTTTGGGGGTTTCCCTTCCCACCATGACTTCAGTCTTATCTGAATAGAAGCTTGTTTCATCTCTAGACATGAAGCTAATAGTTTATCTTTTATACTTAATAATAGTCCCTTTTACAGGCTACTCATGAATGGTGTCATATAGAAAAGACTATTGAGGGTTACAAGTCTTTCATTTAGTTATAGAAACCGAACCCATTAGAATATGTTGAGTATGTCGACATCCTCGTAGAGAAAGTGTAAATGATACACTGGATCATAAAGCAGTCAGTGTTTTTGTCTCCAGTCTCACTCATTTTATTTTATTTTATTTTATATTTAAGTGTGATCAAACAGTTGAGTCCATGTCAGACAGCTGTGCAGTTAAACCCAGACAGTAGGATTAGAAGTGGGTCAAAGGCCTGGCCTTCCTGGGTTTTACAGGGAGCTTATTGAGCAATAAAACCCACTCCACATACCCAGAAGGCGAAATAATACCTTATTATTTTCTCATGTGAGGCTGTTTTGTAACTGTTCCCACCTCCCTTTGTCCTTCGCTGAGGATAACCTCTTTCTAAGGTCAGCATGAGAGGACGTTGGACAGAAAGAACTTAGAATCAAATTGTGATTATTTATTGTATTTACACTGTTGAAGTGGAACAAGAAACATAAATGATAGTTTATTTTGTTCATGTCATTGATACAATACTATAATGAATATGAATAATGTTGCCGGGGGGGGGGTTAGGGTTAATATGGGATGAAGAGCCTACGTCTCACTGGACTGTTTGTGCTGAGGAATCATGATAAGGTGTTCAGTCAGCACACTTCCATCCTGACCAGGGCTTAGTTGTCCTACGTAATAAGGACTGATAAAGACCCCTAAACACCAACACGACTCAATGGCTCTTTAGTTCTACGTGTTCTCTCTGTGTTTGGCTGCTTGTCGAGAACATGATGAACTTTTTGGCTTTGGGGGAAATATTATAATTAGAAAAATCGACACGCTCTTTGACGCTTGCTGAGGCCAGAAAAAAGGAGGTGCATTTAGTGCAAATTCAGCAAAATGAATAAAGCACAAGAAAAAAAAACAACAAACATTCATCAGGTTGTTTTTTTTGGAAGGGAAATTGTCTTCATTTGTCTCCTGGAGACATAAAAACAAAGTGCATGGAAACAATGTGCAACTCTGAGCTCCAGAACATTTTGTGGCTTCCCATGTAAAAAGAGGAACCAGAGAGAACAACATGATAAGTGGATTATAACATTAAACTAGTTAATGCTTTTACATCTGTGTTTACACTGACTACCTCTGCATTAGTTCTCAGTTTGAAGAATCACAGACATTGTCTTGTAATGAAGTGGTTCCCAAAGTTGGGGGTCTTGTAGTCATCATTTAAACTTAAATATAAAATTAGCATCATAAGCACCAGTTCTCTGAGACCCTGCACAGGCTTAAAGGGGTTTCATACATTTGACACAGACTATCGATAGTCCTGTCCAGGTGTGATAAATCTAACCCAAATAGAGAGAAAAAAAGGGGCTCAGTTCAGCAGAAAACTTAAATCTAGAAACACAATGACGTGGCAGCAAAACAGCAGAATCCAGGAGAGACATGGAGCAGGAAGTACTCAAAGACGAGTGGACTGTGGGATACAGATAAACACAGGAGAATCAGACACAGTGACTGAACCAGGAAACTTTTCATCAGAGCTGTTTACTAGAATGTGCAGCAGCTGCTGCAGATGTACACAGTGAACATAAGACCAGGGGTCCTTCCAGAAAGCTTAGTCAACTTACCATTTGGTAAACCCTGAACTCATGGTTAATCAACCAAGAACCTGCTTAGCCTGAGTATGTCAGTTCCAGAACACCTGATAAGAATCTGGTTAATCAACCTACTCCTTGTTAACCAGAGTTTGTGAGCGTGCAGCCTGAACACATAAAGACCCTCTCAATGGATCACCGAGTTCACGAGGAGCAGCATATTTTTCAGAAGCAGAGTTGGAAGTCTTGATGCTGCTTATGAAGAATTCGATCTAATAATTATAAAGAAAAGCAAAACAGTTGCAGCAGCAAAAGAGAGAATGTTGGTCAAAAGTAATAGACAGAGTAAATACACCAGTTTAACAGATATAACTCTCAACTCTTATAATTTTTATTTAAAAAAAATAAAATTTCATTTTAAATATTCATTTTCCACCCTTTATGCCTAACTTGGGTTGTGGGGTGCTGGAGGACATGTCTAATCTAAAATGTTTTTTTGAATAAAAAATTACTTTCTTTTGCCACCAATGTGTTAAGGGTAAAATACTAATGTAAATTAACTTAGACATATATTTACTCCTTGTTTAATCAAGATGAAACATAAGAACATTGAACTGCATTACTTAATAAAATTAATTCCTTGAATTATGCAAATAAAACTTGGTGATAAATGATTCATCTTCAACACATGATCTGTCAGCCCCAGGTATTGAACCACAATCCTCTGGATGGGAGGTGAGTGCACTCCCACTAGACTACAGTGTTCAGCTTGTTCGCTAATCAACCCAGGCTCGATATCACCATGTGTCTGTGTGTCTAGTCACATTACATAGTTTGTTTATCAATTTATAGTAAGTAGAGATTAAGTTGCTATGGTTACTAACATACCTTTAAAGATACCTCCGTTTTTGGAACTGAAAATTCAGGTTATCTACAAACTTACCCTCAAACTTATCCAGTTATGTCACATAACCTGCTTTCTGGAACGGACCCCAGGACTACAGAGAAAAACAAAGACTGGAGAAACAGGTAACGAAGACACACCAGGATAAATCTAAAAACAAACTAATTATACTTGTTACAGAACCATGTGGAGTTACAAATACAAAAAAAATGCTAAAAAACAAACAGAAATAAGAAAACACTGGATCACAAAGACGCTAACAAACAACACATAACAAAGACCCATATATTTTTTACCTGCTTGTGTTTTTGAGCCAACAAAATTCATTTTCACATTCATTTAGGAGCTAAATGTGTGATCTGAATCACTGCATTTTATAATGTCTCCTGTCTGGAGAAGTTTTATAGAAGATATCTGGGTGTAAAGCTCCAAATATCCAGGCCTGGCTTCGCTGATGCTGATACTAAAAACAAACAAGTGGGTCTGAATCTGCTTATCATGGTTTTAAAAGTGTTCTCCAATTTATGTAGAAGACCCGATCATGTGAGCCATGCAAGATAAATACTTTAAAATTCAAACACAGAGAAACCAACACCTCTAAACATCTGCATAACTGGCTGCTCCAGTTCTCTGTAAACCTGCCTCCCAGATGGCTGATGGTCCGTTTCATCATGGTTTTCTTCTTCTTTCTTCTCAGTTTGTTTATCTTCATGGTGATTGATGTTTTGTCTAAGTCAGATGAGGTGCTGGACATTGTTATGGAGACAAATACAGTGGGGCAAAAAAGTATTTAGTCAGCCACCAATTGTGTAAGTTCTCCAACTTAAAAAGATCAGAGAGGCCTGTAATTTTCATCATAGGTATACCTCAACTATGAGAGACAAAATGAGGAAAAAAAATCCAGAAAATCACATTGTCTGATTTTTAAAGAATTTATTTGCAAATGATGGTGGAAAATAAGTATTTGGTCAATAACAAAAGTTAATCTCAAAACTTTGTTATATAGCCTTTGTTGGCAATGACAGAGGTCAAACGTTTTCTGTAAGTCTTCACAAGGTTTTCACACACTGTTGCTGGTATTTTGGCCCATTCCTCCATGCAGATCTCCTCTAGAGCAGTGATGTTTTGGGGCTGACGCTGGGCAACACGGACTTTCAACTCCCTCCAGAGATTTTCTATGGGGTTGAGATCTGGAGACTGGCTAGGCCACTCCAGGACCTTGAAATGCTTCTTACGAAGCCACTCCTTCGTTGCCCGGGCGGTGTGTTTGGGATCATTGTCATGCTGAAAGACCCAGCCACGTCTCATTTTCAATGCCCTTGCTGATGGAAGGAGGTTTTCACTCAAAATCTTACGATACATGGCCCCATTCATTCTTTCCTTTACACGGATCAGTCGTCCTGGTCCCCTTGCAGAAAAACAGCCCCAAAGCATGATGTTTCCACCCCCATGCTTTACAGTAGGTATGGTGTTCTTTGGATCCAACTCAGCATTCTTTCCCCTCCAAACACGACAAGTTGAGTTTCTACCAAAAAGTTCTATTTTGGTTTCATCTGACCATATGATGTTCTCCCAATCCTCTTCTGGATCATCCAAATGCTCTCTAGCAAACCGCAGACGGGCCTGGACGTGTCCTGGCTTCAGCAGGGGGACACGTCTGGCACTGCAGGATTTGAGTCCCTGGCGGCGTAGTGTGTTACTGATGGTAGCCTT
>SSNP01000122.1:427981-460742 GCA_006937955.1 Pachypanchax playfairii | reverse complement strand
CCCCCCCCCCCCCCACAACCCCCATTGTCCTGTCAGGCAATAAAGCAGTTGGAATTGATGTCCGGTTGTTAGGGTAAGGGGTAATGCAGCAATCACTGCAATGTTCAG
This sequence comes from Pachypanchax playfairii, assembly GCA_006937955.1. Taxonomy (NCBI): domain Eukaryota; kingdom Metazoa; phylum Chordata; class Actinopteri; order Cyprinodontiformes; family Aplocheilidae; genus Pachypanchax; species Pachypanchax playfairii. Next base: position 460,634 of record SSNP01000122.1, on the reverse strand, counting down.
CTTGTTACTTTTATTTATTGTGATTTTATTTAGATATTATTTTTGTTTATTACAACTTTTTGAATCAGCGAAGATGGCAAAGGGGAGAGGAAATGAGAGAAAAACAAGAAAGAATAGGAAAATAATAAAATATAAAAATATGCGGAGAGAAGGTGGGAGAGAGTAACACCTGCTCTCTGATCTCACAGTTCTCAATGAAATGGATCATCAGACATAAATAAGACTCTGACATGCGGCTGGACCATGTATCACTGGTTGTGTCATAAACTTGAGCGCGTTTAACTTTTTATTCCACCTCACGTCAGTTGGAATGCAGTTTGGGAATGGTGGGGTTGGTACCTCATACTGCGGATCAACTACTTTTAGGAGTCTTCTGAACCTCTCGTTCTCCACAGTTTGGATCAGAACCATATCCTTTGCCAGATAAAATGTCACTGCATCCGTGATGTCTTTCCAGCGCTTCGTCGGTGTGGATGGGGGAGCGGCTGTCGGTCTCCAAACTTTCTGACTTTCCGACGTGCGAACCTCTTCGTTGCAAACTTTGCAATGTGACACTATGAGAGAACTCAAACCAGTTCCATATAACGGAGGTGGAGTTTTTTTGGGAACCAACTTTTCTTCTCGCTTTCAGAAGTGATGCTTTTTTCACGTAGTGGCTTTAGTAAAGGAAGGAGGCTAAACAAACCAACACGCTGCCTGAAACTCGCTCTGATTGTCCTGCCGACAGACGCAAACTAGCAAATGGCGTGACTCGGCTGAGAGAGAGAAAGAAAAAAACAAATGCTGGAAATTATGGCATAGAAACAGTAGGTGATAGAATGCAAATAGACGGTTCTACGATCTCCGAGCTTTGGTAGATCATCACCCCATAAAATCCTTCACAATCTCATATCATCAGATCGCACGGCCCTAAAGTGTTTGACATGACTTGGACTTGCTGTCTCTTTAGTGTACATTGAGGAAACTTTTGTTATGAATTGGTGCTATATAAATGAACAGAACTGAAGAGTAGGCTTATAGACTTCTTGTGTTGTTTGTAGTAAACGGACCTGGTCATACGTTTTGAGCCCAGTGTTGTTTTCAGATACTCGATCAGATAAATTAGAAGTAGCTGTAACAAGTCTTTAAAAATATGCACCTGAGATACAAGAGGGAACATATTAATCATGATAGATGCACGGCTGTATGTGGGGCGGGGGTTCATTATCTGGGTCATCAGATGGGCCCGTTCCATCACAGGTGTTTTAACAATTACTCACCATCATGGCTGACTGTTCCCGTGTCCTTTGACTGCCTGACTAATAACTTTTCCACCAAACTTCAGCAGCAAACTTCTGCCTGACCCAGCCATGTTCACCCAGCTGACCAGAGTCTGAGTTAGCTGTCACGGGTTTAGTTCTGACCCTCATGAGTCCATGCCTGGTGCAGGATTGATGGAGGGGGTAGGGCCAGTTGTCAAGGTGACAAAGCACCTTAATACCTGATCTGAGGTCTGTTTGACAATAAAAGGCCATGACTCAATAATTCTGTTCTAATCTTGATGTGTAAAATCCCCCAGAGGTCTGATGACATAGTATACTGTAGGTAAATCCCCCAAAATGTATCATGTGTTTGTTGGTTTGTTTCATTTTTGTACCATTAAATTAGGAAAGTTAGTGCCACATAAACATGAGAAGCTTCCTGAATGTTTAGGGAATTTTTATCTAACATGTAGTTAGAATTTTATCAAAATATCAGCATCTTCCCATTGAAGCAGTCTACATAAACTTAAACGTACAGGTTTTCTGTTGTTTCCATCTTTTTCCGTTAATATTATTATTATGTTATGATCTAATACTGCAGACAAAATTATCAAAACACCACAAAAATGTTGGTTAAATCAATTATCACTGCTCAAAGCCCCCCAGTCATTAATACCACATGATGCAACAACACATGCTGCTTCACACGCTCAAGAAGAAGCTGCATGATGCAAATCATCATCATGAAGTGAAGAAGCCCAGACAGGAAGTCCTACTCAATGTCTGGCGTTCTGTAAAAAGCTGGATCACATAGGTTCAGATATTTAAATAAGGTTACAGCTAAGTTTTTTAGTCTTAGATGTTAAGTACAAGGATTCACAGTACATCCTAAAAAACAGTCGGACAAACCCAAGAGGTTCGGATTTATTTGCCTTAAAGAGGGACTTTCAGGAGAAATTTCACAGAACACTTCTTATCTCTGCTTGGCTCTTTTGACAAGGGAGCAAAACAGTGTGAGAGAAATGCATAACTGCCTTGTCCTCCTCAAACGTCTCTGCTAGCTCAATGATACCATTGTGCACAAGGCAGAGAGGCGCAGTTCAGAGTGCACGCTGGTCCTACAAACACTGATTGTTCAGTTACATGCTGGATGAATGCTTGTTTTTCTGTCCACTGAGGACCATCATGAATATTTGTTTATCCTTCAGGCTGCAGACATTAGCAGACCCCATTGCTGTGTCAATGACATAAACTGTGCTCAAAACTGGACATGAGACACACATGACGTATAGAAGTCATGACGTACATTTTATAAACATTTAAAGGTCATGTTACAGAGATGATGCTGCTGCTTCCTGCAGAAAATAATTGATGTTCAATCTGATCTGTTCTTGTTTCAGTGTAAAAGACGGTATGAGAGAGACTGTAAAGAGGCCGAAAGAGCACAGCAGTACTTTGAGAAGATGGATGCTGACATTAACGTGACTAAGGCTGATGTGGAAAAGGTATGTGTCATCTAACCAACAGCCAATCAGAGGGGTTTGTTTTACACCCTCGATGCTTGATGCAGTTCTCTGCCTTCTACCAACCCGTCACCTCACATCATCTGTGATCCTGCCGTGAGCCCAGAACAACCTGAGACTGAGTGACCATGTGTTTGATGGCTGGTGTTGCTTTATCAACAGAGATCAGCTGCTTCATAAAACTGATGGCAGGATTCAGAATTCATTATCATCATGTTAGTTCTAAGTGTGGAGGTTTGGTTGATTTTATAAAGCAAAGATTTAATATGAAGCTTTTTTTTTATACTGTTCTGTTCAAGATAATTTGCGCGTGGCGATCATCCACTTCTTACAGACCATCCTCCACTCAGCCCCCCTTGGGCATGCAGCTGATGTCACTTCCTGTTGTCACAACCAATTAAAAAGCCCTCAAAAATCCCAGCCCTTGAACCACACAGCTCCCACGCCTGCAAGGCATCATGGGTCAGCGACGTGTGCTCCTACTGCTTCATCAGCTGCTGGAGCAGAACTCAGGCTCTGATTTTTATGTAAATATAGTCTGAGAGAAAGAGTCTTTCTGCACTCTGGACACACAGCCAAACATTTCCAACAGGCTCAAGCTAACAGTGAACTCAAGTGGAAAGATCCAGCACAGCAGTTCAAGATGCTGGTTTAAAACGAGAGTCTCAGATTGATGTTATTGTGCTTCAATAAAATATTAAAGAAATCTGGTCCTCCATCTATAGTCTGTAACAGTTTTGATATTAGATATTAGGATGACTTGATCATAAAACTAAACCAGAAAACAAACCAATCACATGCTATTCATGTGTAATAATTTGTTTTAGAAGAGATAAAGTGCCACTTGGCATGATTAACTAGTGTTTTACTCTGAGAACATCTGGAATCAGACCAGTTATGAGGTGATAATGGGAAGCAATAATCTGCAGGTAAAGATGCATTAGATGTATTAGATAAAGTATATAACTTACCTTTTCTTACATTTCAATAATGTAAAAGTAACATCTATGTCATACAGACAGAAATTATTTACAGGTTGAGTTTTTGTGGCTGTGAAGTGTGATTTTATCTTTCAACTTATCAGAGCTGCTGCTGGTTGAGGTTGTTTTTGGAAGCGTTGTGTGTCTTTGTGGTTTTATTTAGAGTTAAAGGAAACCTCTAACTGTTTCCTCTCCACCTCTGGCAAACAAAAGCCCCAATTTGGGGTTTTGGATTCACTGCCAAGATATATAGATCGTCTGTTTCAGTTTGGAGAGGAATCCCTGACAACTCACACACACTCACACACGCCTCCCTGACTCATAACGCCTTAAAAAGAAACAGAATTTCTTGCTATTTCTGGACATGGAAACAGAATCAGAGCAAAATCTGCTTGAAATACCAGTATTTTAGTGTTTACTGTGATAGTTTGCTAACTTCCTTTTTTTTAACTGGTGACACATCTCTTGGTTTAGGATGTGCATCTATGCTAACTTCATGTTTAGCTGCTAACAGCTAACAATCCTTTTGTGTGTGTGTTTGTGCATTTATTTTATGCCGTGCCTTGAAGCGAAGTTCCCATAAGGTAGGTCCAGCGTGCAGAAAAGCTTTTTATATATGTGGAAGGAAACACACTGTCTGAACTTGTGTCCCACCGACACATGCTGTAGTCTGGAACCGGTTCTGTTAGCTCGCCCTGTCCTGTCCTGATCTTTTATGTGTTGTGTAAGGTTGTGATTTTTAACAAATAAAGCTTTCTTCTTATTCATCATGTCATTAATTTATCTGTCTGTAGATAGTTGGAAACAGGAAACAAGCGTTGCACACAGAGCTGCGAGCAAGAGTGGTAATTTCCAGAAATTGACAACAGGATGTGATGTTGAGGCTGCAGACATATCAGCTTGTTTCAGAGTTCTGCTACCTGCAGCATTTCAATGGTGATCACCCACATTGTTGTTCAGTCAGGAGCTCACTTTGCATGCAGCTGAGTGTCAAAAGAAGCTTTGTGTCTGAGCGTCTTGACTCTGTTGTTTATTACATCTTTTCTTACCTGTATGTGAGTGTGAGAGACAGTTGGTTCTACACCCGCAACTGTTTTTATTTTTATGCAGTCAAAGGATAAAATTGTGATTGTAATCACGAGCTCATACGGTGACACTGTGGACTACCCAGTAAAAATACTATTAACTGTATATGTGGTCAGGTTTCAGACCAGATGGAAAGAGGAAACCAACACGAGTTATTAGCATGAGGACTAACACACACAGAAACCCCACGCTGTCTAGCTGAGATTATCTCATATCCATCTGTTCACTTTGGGTCTTTAATAGGCTCTTGCTGCCTTTCTGCTTCCTTTACTCTAAACTAGCTTAAAATAATCAACAGTATTGACAGAAGACACAGGCCAGACTGTGCAGGCAGTTGAAATCCCAAATTCTCTCAGTTCAGCACCCAATGCAGCCTGTTTAAATATTTGGTTCTGTCCTACATATTATCTAACTCTCAAAACATATCTCTAATATAGATTTACAGCTGTATCTGTGTATCTGCAAGTCTTTTGTTGTTTTTGTGCACATAAATGTACACAAACACTCACAACACACAAATACTAAGGGTTTTTAATCTGGCTGTGTGTGTGTTAAACCCATATGTCAGTATAATTTAGAGGACACTGAGGTTGAGTGAAGCAAACGTCTCTGTGATGTATTAATGTGTTTTTTTTTTCTCTCATCAGGCACGACAACAGGCTCAGATGAGGCACCAGATGGCCTCCGACAGTAAGGGCGAGTACTCCTCCTACCTGCAAAAGTTCAATCAGGAGCAGAATGACCATTACCACACAGTTATTCCTAGCATATTTCAGGTAAATACAACAATGTTATTGTTGTATTAGAATGCAAAAAAAAAAAATCTGTTTGGATTGGTTAAAGTTTATAATTTCATAATCTGGGTGCATTAAAAAAAATACTCATTTTATACTAAAATCAAAAAGTCGTTGTGATCCACCTGACTTGTTGGATGTTCAGTAGAAAAACACAGATCCGTTTGGGGTCCGAGCTGCTGGTTATGTATAATTATACCTGTATTGGAATGCAGAAACTTCAAGACATGGAGGAGAAACGGATCGAGAGGCTGGGAGTGTGCATGAAGACATTCGCAGACGTGGACCGCCAAGTGCTGCCCATAGTGGGGAAGTGTTTAGACGGCATGACTAAAGCTGCTGAGTCCATCGAGCCCAAGACTGTGAGTAGCAACGTGGGACACTTTACTCACTCAGCCAGTCTGTCAGCTACAGCCCACACAGTGTCAGTTAAGGCTATCTGAGAAGAAAGTGTGTGAGTAGAATGAGAGACTGGAGGGTTGAGATAAAAAACATCCCACCTGTGGAAAGACAAACTGTCGTGGGAGGACAGACTCAGTTTGTTCAGTGACCCTAACTGTTACAGTTAAAATCCATCTTTTCAACTGACTTACTGTGTCAAAAACTAGATGAAGTAGTTCTTATTAAAGACCCACGCCGATCATATTTTGACTTATTTTAGTGGTATTTAAATTATGATTATGGCGTTTTTGCCCAAAATCACAAAACCTGTGCTATTTTTTAGGAAGTCTTTTTTAGGAAATTTGTGCATAGCAGTAGTAGCTCATTAGTAATTCGTCTCTGCGCTGTGGGCAGAACCGTTGGCACAGAGGATCCCCCGCCCCTCCGCATTGCTAAGGGGTCTCTGATACCACTAGCTTATGGTGCGTTCACACCGGCCCAACCGTCAACGTCAGAAGCGTCAAGTTTACATGTGAAGTCTATGGTGGAGTCCGTCAGAGGAGCGTCAGAATCTCTGTGGCGCTTTGTGAGCGTTAGCAGCGTCAACTTTTCAAGCTTTTCAAGCGTTTCAGGCGTTGACGCTTGAAACGCGAGCAACGCAGAAGTTGAGCTAGCTGAACTTTTGACGCTCTTGAAGCGGCATGTCAACCCATCAGAGCGTCTCATCATAGTGACGTACCTGAATGAAGCAGGAAGTCTTCAAACAGGGCGCGGGACAGATGGAAGTAGCACTGGAAGCTAACCTCATCCATTTGTAGCTCCTGGAGCAAATTGTTTAACTCCTCAAACTCAGAACGCATCTGAAGAATGGGCTGTATCCACAAACGGAGTAAATAAGGCCAAGCCACTCTCTCAATATGATCCGCCATAGCTCCAAACATCCGATAACAAAGGAAGCCCCGCCTACGCGCTCTTTTTAACGGTCAAGCGTTACAAGCTTCAACACCTACGTGTTCTAACTGGCAGGTGTTACAGGCTTCAACTTTCAAACGTCAAACTTGGAGCTTTATGAGCGTTGCTTGACGCTGACAAAGCCGCCGGTGTGAACGCACCATTACAGCTAGTGCAGTAGGAGCTTGTGGGCCGCCCACTGGCTTTTCTATGTCACAAACGCATTTTTTTTACACCGCATCTTTGCGTCTGCTAATGGTTCACAGTGATTTGAATGCAGAAATACTCAGAAATGCAATTTTGAGCTTAATTTTTTTAAGATTCGTCCTCTAGCATCAGAAAAATGCCACAAGAACACGTTAACAACACAAAAACACGTTTTTTATCAGAGTGGGTCTTTAAAGAGTTACCTACAGTAACATCGGAGAGGTCGTCATGACAAGATGTCCAGTATAAAGAAGATCTGTGGCTTAAGTATCAACAGGATTTTGTCAGTTTTTGCTTTAAAATTTATTTTGCAAATCCTTTAATACACAACAGTAATCAGCTGTTTAAAAGTATTAAGGTCTATTTGCCTGTTTTGGGGGATGAGTGACAGAATAAACAACTTTACTGAAGATTGGATTTTTATTTAAAAACACTTATAATGATTTTTAAGGATTAATAAATATTTAAACATAATTTGTAATTTTTTATTAAGACAAGATACAGAAAACTTATAAATCTAATTTGATTGTCATGTTTAATGTCTCTGTTTACTGTCTTATGCTAATCTAACTGGCCTCAGCAGTGTCATATTTCATGAAGAGTTTTGCAGTTGGGGCTGATTATCTCCAGCTCTCAGACATAAATCCAGAAAGACTATTTCTAAATCTATTTTTCTGCCTGATGTTAATTTAGGTTGTAACTTTTTATAGTCTTGTGTTGATCGCAGCTCTTTAAAATGTTTCTACTCTCAGTTATTTTCCATTGCATCAGATTTTCAGCTCAGTTTCTGTTTTTGCTTTTGGCTCATCATTACTGAGAGTCAATGAAATAGAAGGCAGTTTGTGTTCAAAAGAAAATGAGCAGGGTAATAAATCAAGATGTCATATGTTAGTTTTCTGCTGTATGATTTAAATAAAACAAACGTGTCCTGGGGATCACATCGTGTGCATGTTTCTAGCTGTGTGCACGTGAGACGACTCCAGCTGCAGTAAACAACAACTGGAAATGGCTTATCACACACTCTCAGAAATAGAGGTACAAGACAAGAACATTTTTGTACCTATAGGTAAATTTTTTTAAACTGTTCCATCAAAAGTACAATATTGTTCTTTAAAAGGTCAGAAATGCCCCTTAGGTTGTTGAAAATGATATAAAGTGCAAATTTGTACCATTTCAACTGCATCTGCAACCCTGGCCAAGGCTGGTTAATCTCCATTTTATTAAGTTGCATCCATCATCTTCAATATTATGGTTTACATGTTGGTTTTAGACTTCAAAATGTGGCATAATTTTACTGTTTTAGTGGAACAACTCCATAAGGTACAAAAATGGACCTGGACTACAGGGTAAACCCCCAATGACAAGAATTTGTACCCTTCTTGGCATTTCTGACCTTTTAAAGACAATTATGGTACTTTTGAGGGAACATTAAAAAAAAATTACCTATAGGTACAAAACTTGTCTCGTACCTCTATTTCTGAGAGTGCATGCTTCTTCCTGTGTCTGTGTCTTTAACCTTTAATCTTAACTTTAAAGCAGAACTAAGTAAGTTTTTTCACCTCAATAAATGTTTTCTAGAGTCCCTGTGGGGGTAAACAAGGACTTGGCGGGGTGATTCGTGGGTCCCTCCCCTCCCTCCGGGGTCTGTGTCCTGAAAGCAGCACTTGCAACTTTCAGTGGATCGGACCCGACTAATCTCGCGAGAACAAACCTGCTTTACGGCACTCACACTCACGTACATAAATACAAGCATGAAGCCCTTGCCGTTGTTAGCAACGCCACCCTTAGGAGCGCAAAGATGACAATAATACTCACCTGTCGAGACATTTTCTTGGTTTTGTTTTTCTTTCTTCTTGCAAAAGCTTTCTCTGCGCGTTGTTGTTGGGGGGGCGGCGGCNGAAAAACACAGATCCGTTTGGGGTCCGAGCTGCTGGTTATGTATAATTATACCTGTATTGGAATGCAGAAACTTCAAGACATGGAGGAGAAACGGATCGAGAGGCTGGGAGTGTGCATGAAGACATTCGCAGACGTGGACCGCCAAGTGCTGCCCATAGTGGGGAAGTGTTTAGACGGCATGACTAAAGCTGCTGAGTCCATCGAGCCCAAGACTGTGAGTAGCAACTTAACCTTTTTTTCTGTTCAGATTAGCGTTTTACCATTTTAAGTTATTCCAACTAGCATGTTTATTTTTGTACACTTAATTTTGTTTATATTGCAGTGCTTTAAAATGATCAGATATCAAACATTCAACACAAATTGATGAAAAAAGCAACAGTTTTTTTCCTATTACATCTCGCAGCATCTCATACCTGCAAAGCTAAAAGACTTTGCAGGCCATTAGTGATGATGTCATCAAGGCATGACAGCATAACTTAACAAATCCAACAATAAACACTTCAAACAAAAGTTAGTATTAAATTCCAGTTGATTTCCTTCGAGGCTTGTTGATGTTGCAGTGAAATCGTACCCCCCCACCCCTTTTATCAGTATAACAATTTAATATAAGTAACAACAATAGTGAAACAACACAACATACTATATTGACAATCAATTGTCAATCAAATTTTCAATCAAATATTGTTTTCTACTGTGGTGATTTTATATATAATATTTTTGATGTGTTTATTTTCAGTATATGTTTAGATCAGAGTTGTTTTGAAGTGAAGTTATAGTAACTGCTGCATCTGCTGTGTGTCAACAGGATTCCAACCAGGTGGTGGAGTCTTATAAGTCCGGCTTCGAGCCCCCGTCAGATGTGGAGTTTGAGGACTACGGTCAGGCCATGAAGAGGACAGTGTCAGAAAACAGCCTGTCCAACTCTAGAGAGAGTAAAGAGAAGCCCACTGGCAAGAGCAAGGGCAAACTGTGGCCTTTCATTAAGAACAAGAACAAGGTAACACATGGTTGATCATCTCACAGGAACTTAGATCTCCACTTCCATCCGCTCTGGTTTTACAGCATTGTGTCCACATGGAGGTTAACTTGCTACTGAAGCAGCTTTTTATTGGATGGAGAGCTGAACAGAGTTTAGAGCTGATAATCATTAAATAAATAAATGTGTTTACTGTTGAATCAATTAGATTTCTAGCACTGATTGTGTGATTTAACTCATATTTTTGGTTTACTGTGTGAAGTTTAAGAAATTTGTTGCTAGTTCTTTGTTAGTATTGCTATTTTTGTTGTTATTATTTGCCGCCCGTTTCTTCCTCCCTTGCAATCACCCTTCACTGTGTTTAAAGGCGTCCCCACTCTGTAACACACACTAATGTATTTCTACCTTCACTACATGGTGAACTTAATGGATGTTAACTTGCTGTCAGATCTGGAGTAACTCTCTTCCTACTAGTTGTTTCTGTTGTGCTGGAGTTCAGCTTCCCTCAGGTTCCTGCTGATAAACACTAAAACCAGTTTCTGGCTGATTTATGGGCTGGTGGCACTGTTGATACTGAATTAGACCAGAGAGTGAGTGAGTAATTATGTGTGTGTGTGTTGGGGAGGTGAGACTGTAGTACCAGATGAGAAATCTTGGCAGGAAGTGAAAACTAACTAACTATAGAGTGGCATCTATATACTGTCAGCACATCTGCATGTGGACGTAAACAGAACTGGCGTCTCTTGTCTTTTTGGATGCATGCGCCTTGTACACACCTCGGTCTGGTGTCCTAAAACACTCCAGCGCTTCACTCTCACTTGTTCACCTACTAGTTGGATATCTGCAGGCAGTAAGAAATTAGACTCATCTGCTTTTGATCTGGTGAACTTCTGGTCTTAGTTGACTCACTGAAGAGGAAACAGAACTAGGATTTCTAATAGAAGATTCCAGCATGTGCTTCGACTCATATTCTTTGCTGTTTGCTTTGTTGCAGCTGCTTGCTTTAACACATTTTATGTTTCCTTCTCACTCTGGTTGTTTTTCTTCTTTTCAGTTGTTGTTTTATTTGTTTAAAAGTTATTCCCCCCCCCCACAACAGAAGTACTCATACACTAGGTTTCTGTTCTGTTTGAGTTTTTCGTTGTGTTTATTTTTTAATATTCGTAGGAGGCTTATTTATTTCGTTTGTGTTCCCTCCTCTTCCTCCTCCTTTTGTCTTTTTGTTATGTTTGGATTCTCGCCCCCTTCTTCTTCTTCTTTTTCTTCTTCCATGTTTTTTCTTTCTCTTCCTCTCTGCCATGGCTCCTTCTCATACTGGTAGCTTATGTCCTTGTTAACATCCCCCCATCAGCCCCCACCTGCCCCCCCAGACTCATCCCTGCCCTCACCCTCTGCTGTTCCCAACGACCCCCAGTCTCCCAAGCAGCACAAGGAGCCCCTCTCCCACCGCCTCAACGACTTCATGACCTCCAAACCCAAAATGCACTGTCTCCGGAGCCTGAGGCGAGGGGTAAGTGTGTGTGTTCATGTCCAGCCAGCTTTGTGCATGTATAAGTGTGTGTGTGTGTGTGTGTGTGTGTGTGTGTGTACCTGTATCTGCTCTGCACTTGCTGCACTGTATGAGTAAAGCATTTAAAGGTGTCCTTGTAAGACAACATGACACCGTCTCAGTGTCGTTAGCATATAGCTCAATCAGATCTACTGCAGACACACGAGTAGCTTTGCATTTCAATAATTGCTGCATTTAAAATGCTTGAAATGAAATTCAATTCAAGTTAAATGTGTTAAAAATGAAACTTCCTTCAGACCCGTACAGTGCCGACACTCATACAGTGCTCAGCCTCTGTGCTTTTTTTAGCATTGTTCTGTAGTGCGCAGTTATAAACTCACATCTGACTTATCAGCAGTCTCTTCATCACGTCTCTTCATTTTTCATCTTAACTGTTCTCTCCATGACACAACACCCCCCCCACCCCCCCACCCCCCACCCCCGCCCCAAGAAATATGTAACATGCCTGAGCAGAAGCATGGAGGCTGCAGTTGCTTTCCGGGCACCTCTCTGCTGTCTGCAGAGAGATTGTTTTTACCGTTGGATTTGTTGCACGTGTGATTGGAGATAAAGTTCACAGAGAGAAGGATTACGGCCTTGTGGTGTGAGTCAGGTAATAGATGTTGTGGGAAATGTCCCGGGGAGAGAAAGGTTCTTTTTATCAGCTGCAGTACGGTGTCCTGGTGGATGTCATCACCACTTCCTGTTTTAAAGGCTTAGTATTTGTAATGAAAGGGCACAGTGACAGTTGCTGGGGAAGGTCTTATCAAACTTTCCCGTCATGCAAGCGACCCCCACCACCGACGCACCCCGGCTTTCCCTGACCTCAGGAATGGGTGGTCACCCTCCGTCTTCCTTCCGGGCTAACAATTGTAGATCTAGTTTGATTTCAAAGGGCAACATGTGCTCATACAATAAAAACAAAAGCTTGAATTGGTGCTAACGTGACGCCTGAAAGAGCAAGCTAGAAAACAAAGATGGCGCAACAGGCTGGTGTAGAGGAAATGATTGTAGGGAGTGCAGAAAAGGGGGAAGTGAGATGGTTTTTTTCTGCCACTAGAACAAATCTAGCAGAATTCTGAAAGCGGAAGTGCTGCAACAGCGCTCGAGAAGAGAGATAAAAAAAATCAAAATAAGCTGCCGTCATTGTTTTAACTGAATAGACTGTAAAAACGATTGAAGTTTGACCAGCAGATGTTATTTATATAAGAGCCAATAATGACAGGGAGGTTAGAACTAGTAACAAAATAAATAATAGAAAAAAACGTTAGAAAACTCAAAGAAGTATTGTACTTTTCAGACATTAAGTGCCCCTGAAAATAAGCTGCACTTCAAAAAGAAAAGAGTTTGTACATATACAAGCTGCACTTATAAGAAACATGAAATATTTAAACAGGTAGATTTTTTAACTTTTAGTAAAAAATGTAGCAGTAGCAAACGTACAAAAATACCATTAATGCTTTTTTCCAAACAGTGTCTGTAACACGACTGGTTAAAAGAATAAAAACTACGGTAGCCTACAAGGAAAAGTCATTGATCGTTATCTTCCTCCTGTTGCACTAAGCTCACCTGCCTTTAGTCAGTTATTGGTTCTTTGTCTATTCATTCGTTTTTCATTTGCGTTGCATCCTTTTATATGTCGTATTCATGTAAATATCTACTTTAAATTTACTATCATGATGAAAAGTCATAATAATTCCAGGCTGTAGTGTCATGGTGTCCAGTCCTGGTTCTTATGGGCCACTTGTCCTGCATATTGTAGCTGTTTCTCTGCTCCAATGCAGCTGAATCAATGATTGAATTACCTGTCCAGTGTGTCCGCTGGCTGTGCAGAATCCTGTTGGATTCAAGTCACTTGAATTGGAGCAGAGAGACAGGATTCTGGCCTTCTAGGACCAGGACTGGGCAACGGTGTGAAAATAACATTCAGGTTTAACATAGTGAAAGTAAGTGTGTAACTTAGCAGGAGATGCTTCAGTTGTTACCCCTGTTCTCTGTCACTGTGTACATGTATGTGTTGTTTAGAAGGCCAACATAAGAAACAAGCTTCTGTGTTTTAGGAGCCGTCTTAAAGAATTTGACTAAGTTTTATTCTCTCTGACAACCACCTCAGCAGCAATACCCGCGCTCGTTCATTTATCACAAAGAGCTCATGAAGAGGACACTGGGTCAACCCACATACGCTTTCGAAGCACGACAATATGTTGTAAGTGTGTTTGTGATGGGAGACAGTGAGTAAAGCGCCACATTTGTGTGTGTGTGTGTGTGTGTGTGCGATGGAGAGCCGGTGTCTGGAGTGAATGATAAACTGGATACAGACAGATGTGTGTGATTAGACAAGCCACACATAACGGAACAGGCAGTAGCCTCTAGAGGCTAATGTCTGTGTCTGGATTGATCACATAGATGTGTAGAGTCTGGATGAATGATTAGAGAAGATGACGATCTCATCCCACATCACATGTATCAGCTTCAGGTTTGTTGTGTCCTGCGGCCTTTTGGGGGCTTTTCTATGCAACATCTGTAAAGGGTCAATTCACAAAGTGTTGCAAGCACCTGAGGATGTGGGGGATGTGAGGATGCAAATGTCATCACCCCTCAGTGATGAACTAATCTCATGTGGAGGTGTTAGTTACACTTTGGATCAACATGTAAGAATTCACCCTGTCGGGGCTTTCTGTGTGCTTCTGTCCCATATCGCAGTGGTGCTATAAAAAGAACCATCATATACTTGTATATGTTTGTCTGTGTAAGTGTTGGAAAAGAGTTTAAGGAACACATTTAGGTCTAAGACTATATTTTATTGGGTTATTCGTGAGGTAGTTTTCTCGGTTTCTGCCTGGTCTGTGCAGGTCTTTTGATCTAGTGTCACTCAAATTCTGAACATGTTAAAAAATGTGAGATGGTTGTTCTTTCAGTTTTGGGAAACGTAGCTTTCAAGAGTCAGAAGTTTAAGAAATGTGAGACAGTTTTGGGAGCAGTTGTAGTTACCTGAGACTGAACTGCCACAAAAAGTTTTACTCTGAAGACTTGAGATGGTCCGAGTCTGTTAGCAATTATGTCACACGCAGGTCAGAAATAGAACAAGCCATGAAAGTGATGTGAGAACCAATTCCGTGTGGGTCCGACTAAAAATGAGCATATTTGTGTCTCCAGTTAGTCATAAATAGTTACAGTTACTACATACTAATACTGAGATACTTGATTACAGTTTTCTATTAATAATCACATGGAAATTCAGAGAAGAAAATCTTTGTTGAAAGTAAAAATACATATTGAAATTCAAGTGTTTTCTGTATAAAATGTGCAGATTTTGGGTGATTTTCTATGGAGTTGAGAGAAAAAAAGGAAGACTGATTTTGCAGCTGAGGTGATGTGAAGTTGTTGATGGATCAGCTGCGGAAACACAAGCAAAATGTAAAGTCCTGATTGATGCAAAATGCAGTAAAAACATACACCAGTGAGCTGAAGTTGACCTCTTATCTATACTGTAGTTCTAAAAAAGAAAACCTTGAATTTGACTTACATGGTGCATAAAGCTGAAACTACAGTATGTGAGTTTGGTGGTTAGTTCTTATAAGAAATTTGCTAATTTGCATATTATGGTTCCACTATTAGTTTATTTGGTCTATAGACTCTATTTGATCCAAAACTGATAATCGAAAGTTAACATTTATTCTTAAATGCAGGTGTTTGATGCTTATTTTTTTCCACAGAAAGTGTTTTATTGATGTCAGAAAACCTTCAGACACAATGTGATATAATCTGTACACGTGTTGTTAAGTAGGAGGGTCTCCGGGCCTCTTAGTCAGGATCATAACGGGCCACTCCTGGTTGATGGATCAGTTAGTGAGTCCAGCTTGTCAGTGCACCAGCCTTTAACAGGATTACAGATCATCTGCTCCAGTAGCTGTTTACTGTGTTCAGAATAAATGATCCCCTTGAAAAATCAACTATTGAATCACTTTCTCAACCCTATTCTCCTGTTGTGTCTCACTGACTTTTAGTTTCTACCTAATAAGTAGATGTTTAGTTTTGATGGAGTTTCTCCAGCCTGTCTGAGTAAAGTACCCGCCTCCTCATCAACATGCAGAGCTGCTAATGTGACCACACTCTTATGGCGCCCTCTACTGTCCTCGTGCATCACTGGATGGTGATGATTAGGACGTAGAAGGGACGAAGTGTCTTTCCCTTGTTTATTCTGCTCCTGTGTTCATCTGTCTTCCACTAATATGTGTAATTCTTTTCATGCTTGTGCAGCGCAGTAGGTATCGCTCATGTTCCATCAATTCATCAAGTTAAATGTTAAACTTCACCACTTAAGCAACGAGCGGTATTTGAAGCTTCTGTATGACACGATGTTTGTAATAAATCTGTATCTTAAAGACGTTACCCTCTTTACTTCAGCTGGTGAAGTCTTGTTGTTGTAAAGTGCAGGTGAGCGATTGTTGTAAGAGGGAAAACAAACCAAATGGCTGTAATAATCTGATGTTGACTTTTATCTGTTGTCTCTTTCTCCCTCTTGCTCCACACCATTTCTCCCCCCTCCCTCCCCCCATGAAGCTTTCTCTCAAGCTGGTAAGCATGATCATGTAACTGCACAACTGTAGAGGCATGACCGCAGCATGCATGTCACATCCTCCCCAGTAACATGTTGTTAATAACGTTCTTTATTTTGGTTGGCCTCTTTAACATTTTTTTAATGACGTAAACGTGAGTGATTTTCAGTTCCTGTGACGCACCAACGGATCTGAGTTTTGCGTGTTTGTCTCATTTGTGTGTTATTTTGTTTGTTTGTTTTTTACCTTGTGGTTGTGTTCTCGTTCTGTCTCTCTCAAACTGTGACTGTGGTTTCTGTGGTGCAGATCACACTCAATTCCCACGTCCGGAGTCTCATTGAGGTGATCCCATTTACTCCATGTTTTACCTGTTAGTCAATCTTTTAGACCCTTTTGTCTCCAACATAAATGTCTTTATAACAAATACTAATCTGACTGAATGAAGGACTAATTTCATGTTTTTACACTGCATGCTGTTAGATTCAGAGTTTTGTTTATTGCTGTTCTGTAAAACTAACAACAGAGACCTTAATGAAGACAGGACGCCACAACAGATCAACTTCATGGTAATAGTTCCTTGAATAAGACACTTTTAGGATTAAAGAAACACTTTTGGGAAGAAAAACAACAAAAATTAAAGTTTCTTGCATGCAACCTCCTTCCTGAACAGTTCCTTATTTCATCCACGGCCATGAAAAGGCTTTTTTAGCACCTTTCTACTCCTTACTTGTCCGTATACAGACTCTTGGTCTATAGAACATATTTTGAGTCCTTTAAGTCTAATTGTTTGACATGTTGGTTAGTAAAATCCACTTGTTTCTTGAGATGTGGAGAAGATAGAACTTTAGAAATCTCCAGGGATTGAGGTTTTTCTACTCTTTTCAGCCTCGGCCCTGTTCACCCAGTTAGTCACCAGGCTGTATCAGTCCTATTAGGAATGACTGGAGTCAGGATTCTGGTTTGGTCCTGCTACTTTATGCCTCACCAAGATGTTTTCCTGCTCCCTCACCACAAGTACATACTGTATATGTATACATGTTGTATTTATGTTAGCAGCATGTCTATGTCCACCCACGATCCCCCATTGGACCCTGTCCTGGCCCAACTCTCAGGCCATGCCCGGATGTAGCTACATGCTAACAGGTCAAGTCACACTAGCATGATACTATCATGTGAAGGGGTTGTAGTCTAGATGTGAGACCAGGCTAAAAGTTTTGCGAAGACCCTACAAAGACATTGTAGTGAGGTCATCACGCTGTATGAAGGAAGCACCCTGACAACTTTCTTAACTTTTGGAAATTCTTCTGATTTCAGTCAAGATGCACCTCTGAACAGTAAGCGTACCACGCTAGCAGTCACCAGTACCATGAGTGTTAGCTCATGCTAGCAGCTAATAGGGATGATTTGCTTTTGAATCCATGATTGCAAAGGTGTGAGTCACTCTGCTGTTAGAGAAAGATACTAAATAAGACAACAAGAGAAACAGAATGTTTCTGTGATGAGAAAACTGACAATTACCCCAAAACTTGTAAACTCTTCTTTCAGACTGACGTTGACAGGGAACTCAGTGTTTTGACTCTTTAGAGGGTTATTCTTCTTTAAATATAATCTTGATTTTATAATCAACTATCATTTTCTTCATTTGTGTCTTTTGAGTCCAAATCAGTCTGTAAACAACCTTATGACTAAATGTCTGTCTCTAGATTTACCATTTAGAATCAAACCATATGTAAACATCATGTTTTCACCTGTTGACTGTGATTCTTATCATATACACTCGATTCTGAACTCATCTGGTTTAGAAGCATGACGTCTCTGCATGATGACTGACAGATCTGTTTTATGTTGCATGCTTGGTTAAGTGCTGCATGCTGTTACAGGGAGAGGGGGTAAGGTTGCCATGGGAACCTAGCTGCCATGTTTGACCTGGTTCATGTGCTGTGAATCCTGATGTAGCACCAGCAGTGTGTATCCTGTGATTCAGCCTCAGCAGCAGACCTTCACCTCTTCAGTCCACACAGGCCACAAGGAGTAAAATATTATAACACTAATTCTAGATTTATTATTCAAATCATCATCATTTCTATTGTAGGTAGGTTTATTAGGAGTATTTTATAAATATTTCTGATATATTTTAAGGTTGGTTTAAGATGATAAGATTAAAAACATCTAAAGTTACCTGGAA
Organism: Pachypanchax playfairii; assembly: GCA_006937955.1. Taxonomy (NCBI): domain Eukaryota; kingdom Metazoa; phylum Chordata; class Actinopteri; order Cyprinodontiformes; family Aplocheilidae; genus Pachypanchax; species Pachypanchax playfairii. Next base: position 442,303 of record SSNP01000122.1, on the reverse strand, counting down.
ATATTTGTTTTATAATTTTCTGCAGACATCCAGCCAGTTGATGTTCTGTGACTCAGAATAACTTCCTGTTTGTTTTAGAGATGAGTGAGAATCACAAAACCTGCTTCAACATGTTTCTGTCAGTGTGGATTAGTTTAAAGATCAGAAACCACCTAAACTCGATGCAGGGATATCATGTACAAGTTGAAGCTGAAACCGAACCAGCGCACCCTAGTGGCTGGTTGTGGTATACATTTCAAGTTCTAAATTAATTTTAGTAATCCAGTTCAGGAAAAATACAAATCGGTTTCCAGGCATTGACTCTGGTTGATTTATGTGGTTTTAACCTTCATGCTGCATGTTTATAACATGTTTAGTTGTTATGAGTTATTTGATTCACCTTTGACCAAAGGAAGCAGAGACTCATTATCTCTTTTTATATAAATATATATATAAATACATTGAGAACTTAAGTTACTTTCTTTTGAGGTTTTCTTTTAATGTTCTGCTAGTTCTCAAAGACTCCTTTTGTTCTTGTCTTTGTTCTCATGAAGATTTTAAACCCAAGCTTTAGGTTAATGACTTTTACAAAATATTTGAATGACTGCCGAGCACCGTGACTCATCCAGCTCATCTATCCAGACTGGAAACAGTCTCACACTCACATAACGTCCATGTTTAAGAACATTCAGTCCCATCAGCGCTTCAAATCCATTAGACAGCTCACACTGACACACTATACAAGTCATCAAAGGAAGTTGGATACTTTATTACATTTCCCGTTCACTCTGGTTCATGTGCAGCGACTGAATAGATGAAAGTCCTCGTGTCTTTCTACAGATAGACACGTTAGATCTCACTAAGTGTTTTTATAGGAGCAGCTGCAGAGTCAGCTGTTTAAAAAGTTGAATTAGCTCACAGGCAAATTGAGATACTTCATCTAACTAGATGTGCAGATGCATTAAAAACTAACAAAGTTACTTTTTTAAGCTTTTCTTTTTGTATTTTTCTCTTTTTTGTCTTGTTTCTTTCATTTTTTGTGATTTTAGGGTTCTGGACCGGAGGACTTCAGTCATTTGCCACCAGAGCAGCGGAGGAAGAAGCTGCAGGGCAAGATCGATGAACTGAATAAAGACATCCAGAAAGAAATGGACCAGAGGTATCTACATGAAGACAGCTTACTTATTAAAAAGGCACATTTTTGTAACAAAACATTAAAAACTTGTAATGGCTTTTAGGGACGCGCTGACTAAGATGAAAGATGTGTATATAAAGAATCCTCAGATGGGGGACCCAACGAGCGTGGACCCTCGGTTGACAGAAATAGGCCAAAACATTGACAAACTCCAGTCTGAAATGCAGAAATTTGAGGTGAGTTCTCCACTGCGCTCTGAATGTTAGTGTTGGCTGAGCTATCTTGTTTGGTTTATCTGATACTGTAAATAATGAGGAGGTGAGTATAAAGATGTCTGTTGCTCATCCATATTAGGACAAACCAACTCTAGACTTATATAAGTTCCTTGACAGTTTTTCAGAGTTGTTACATTCTGCTGTCAGCCATCTGTAGCTCCTGCGTATGTTTCAGGGCTGGTTAGCGGAGGTGGAAGAGAGAATGCCATCTAAGAGTGACACACACAGGAGGAGTGGGTTCTACGAGACCCAGAACAACACAGCAGTAAGCAACAACTGTGCACAGAACAGAGAGAGGTAATGGTAAACTCTGACCAACATCACTCCCTGAATAAACACTCTTTATTCTGCTTGTTGCCGTGGAGAATGTTTTCACAGTATATTTAATGTGTGTGTGTGTGTTGGCCCCTGAGCAGCCCGGACGGCAGCTACACAGAAGAACAAAACCCAGAAACTCAGGTTAAAGTCAGCATCAACCCCACCTCAACCGCACCAGATATCGATGATGAGTTTGATGATGAAGAGGTCCTACCGACCATCGGCACCTGCAAAGCCTTGTACCCATTTGAAGGTAAAACCCTGGAACACCCCCCCCCCCTTCATGGATGTAGACCCGAGGGGATGTAGACTCCGGTCATCCTGGTGGTTTTAGATGATTTTCAGCTCCAGCAGATCTGATTGATTTTTTTAAAGAGGCCCTTCCATTAAAAACAGTTTTTCTGAGGTTTCTGTTGAATATTTTAGCTCCACAGGTGTTCTTACCTTCATAGTGGGTGAAAACAGGTCAACAACTTCTCTTTCAGTTTTTATCTCTCAAACTACGCAGGTGGTGATAGTTTGAACAGCCAGTACTTGTTTCATCACAGCTCCTGTGCTCGTTAGTATTCATCAGCTCCTGCAGTTAAAACCACGCCTAGCATGCTGCTGGCTAAAAGCTGTAGCATAATACATAGCAAACAGGAAGAGAGGACGTCTGATGTCGCCATGCGCAGCGAGGCAGGAAACAGTATACCTTGCTCTGATAGGCTAGTTTGTTAGCCAATCAGAGTCCAACAAATTTGAATAATGAATATGAACAAGCTGCNGCCGAAGCCTGACGGAAGAAGCCGGAACCACCCGAGTTTTAATGCAGACAGATTGAAAGGTCTGTTAATCAGTGTTTCCTGACGTTTTTTAGATATAAAATGTTTCATATTACTGGTTAATACTTAAGAAATAACCACAAAGTCCTGAAATTTGTATGAAATGGCCTCTTTAATTAGTTCATCATCATGTCAACAAGTTCTGCAGAGGCCTGTCATCAACCTGCTCATTCAAACCAGGTGTGTTAAAGCAGAGGAACATCTAAAACCTGCAGGATAGCGTGTCTTGAGAACCGGAGTCTGGCACCCCCGATGGAGACTGAAGAAATGCAGTTCCTTTTAATATGTGAAGACAATGAGTTAGTGTGGGGGTATGAACAGACATGCAGTCATTACTCCTCTGCAGTGATGTTTAAACCAAATTTGTGAGATTCTGTGAAGCTGTTTAACATCGCGGTTGATAGAAATCTCATGTGGTTAAAGATCTGATCGATCTGAGGGATGAAGAACATGTTGATCATGTAGGTGTTTCAGCTCAGCAGTGGATGATGATTGATCTTCCTGGTATTTTTAAAGCTTTACGCTCTGATAGTTGTTATAACACAGTAATAACAGCTGCTGTTTTTCCCACATGGTAGAGCTGAACGGTTTATTGAAAACATCTTAATGTCAGCAGAATCAGTATGTCTTATGTGTTGTTGTGGTTTATTTTCCTCCTGCAGGACACAACGAGGGCACCATCTCTGTAGCCGAGGGAGAGCTGCTCTACGTCATAGAAGAAGACAAAGGAGACGGTTGGACAAGAGTCCGAAGGAATGAGGATGAGGAGGGATACGTCCCCACGACCTACATTGACGTCATTTTCGAAACAAATGCCAAAGGTGCTATGACATACATTTAACTCTGAAAGGCTGGTTGCCATGACGATGTTTGTTTCTTTTCTTTTTTTTCTTGCTGTTAATCGGTGCGTTTCCATCCACACGAGCGGGAAAGAGATTAGAGGTTGTTACAGTTTGATCCATCAGACAGATGCACTTCCTGCCTCTGCAGAGGACAGGACCAATCAGATCATATAGTGATCTGTGAACACAAAGAGTGAATAATAAGTTTCAAAAACTCTGAAGAGGAGCAACTTTCTCACTGCAGTGCCGCCTAGTGGTCAAATAAAAGATTTAACACCTGTTAAACATAGTGGATCTTAATTCTTTTATATTTAGATTAGTTTTAATTATCACCTGATTATATTTAAATAAAGACGGCCTTAATCGAGGGTCTGGTCCTGGATTGCACACAGTTCTTGTTTTTAGATAACTGGGTAAGAGGAAAGCATGTTCAGTCACGCAGTGGAGCTGCTGTCATAGAGATACATGTTCAGAGTTATTTTTATAGGTTGTAAACGAGACAATAAAAATCCTGACTGGTAGTGTTGCATGCTGTCAGTGTTCCAACATCAAGAAGATCTAATGAATCAACTTCTTCCTGGTCAGGGTGGATTTTTTAGGAATAATAATGAAGTTAATTGTAATATTTGAGACGTGTGTGCGATGATTGTGTCACAGTGTGACTTAAAGCGTTGCTGTGTTTTGCATGTGTGAGCGCTAACACGCCACCAACATTCAGGTTTTGAGTTAAACATGATCTCATTCACAGATCAGTTCGTTCAGCTTCTCTTTATACAGGAGATGTTTTTTATTGAGGGGTTTGAAGCGTCCTGCAGGGTTTATCATATTGTGGATGTTTTCTTATTTACATTCAAATCAGATAAAAGTGGAAGAAGTTCAGAGACTTTTAATTTGTCAGTAAATCTTTAGTTCAGACACGTACAGCTGATGGATTGTCCTCATGCTGACATGTGCAGCCTCTCCAAACCAGGAGGATGTGGAAATGGATGTTCTTTAAACTAACTGTCTTTTTTTGTCATTTTTGTTTGTTTGTGTGTATTTTTTCTTTTTGAATTCCAGATTCGTAAAAGTGTGAGGCGTGCAGAGGAATGGCAGGGCAAGCAGCCACAAGGGGGGGAACCACCACGTGAAAAAAGATGACCTCAGTCTAAATTCAGAAAGAACGCTGCTGATAGACCCAAATGTTTAAAAAAAAAANAGCTGCTGCCGAAGCCTGACGGAAGAAGCCGGAACCACCCGAGTTTTAATGCAGACAGATTGAAAGGTCTGTTAATCAGTGTTTCCTGACGTTTTTTAGATATAAAATGTTTCATATTACTGGTTAATACTTAAGAAATAACCACAAAGTCCTGAAATTTGTATGAAATGGCCTCTTTAATTAGTTCATCATCATGTCAACAAGTTCTGCAGAGGCCTGTCATCAACCTGCTCATTCAAACCAGGTGTGTTAAAGCAGAGGAACATCTAAAACCTGCAGGATAGCGTGTCTTGAGAACCGGAGTCTGGCACCCCCGATGGAGACTGAAGAAATGCAGTTCCTTTTAATATGTGAAGACAATGAGTTAGTGTGGGGGTATGAACAGACATGCAGTCATTACTCCTCTGCAGTGATGTTTAAACCAAATTTGTGAGATTCTGTGAAGCTGTTTAACATCGCGGTTGATAGAAATCTCATGTGGTTAAAGATCTGATCGATCTGAGGGATGAAGAACATGTTGATCATGTAGGTGTTTCAGCTCAGCAGTGGATGATGATTGATCTTCCTGGTATTTTTAAAGCTTTACGCTCTGATAGTTGTTATAACACAGTAATAACAGCTGCTGTTTTTCCCACATGGTAGAGCTGAACGGTTTATTGAAAACATCTTAATGTCAGCAGAATCAGTATGTCTTATGTGTTGTTGTGGTTTATTTTCCTCCTGCAGGACACAACGAGGGCACCATCTCTGTAGCCGAGGGAGAGCTGCTCTACGTCATAGAAGAAGACAAAGGAGACGGTTGGACAAGAGTCCGAAGGAATGAGGATGAGGAGGGATACGTCCCCACGACCTACATTGACGTCATTTTCGAAACAAATGCCAAAGGTGCTATGACATACATTTAACTCTGAAAGGCTGGTTGCCATGACGATGTTTGTTTCTTTTCTTTTTTTTCTTGCTGTTAATCGGTGCGTTTCCATCCACACGAGCGGGAAAGAGATTAGAGGTTGTTACAGTTTGATCCATCAGACAGATGCACTTCCTGCCTCTGCAGAGGACAGGACCAATCAGATTTGTCCGCTGTGCCTCGTGATGGTTGCCTGTCATATAGTGATCTGTGAACACAAAGAGTGAATAATAAGTTTCAAAAACTCTGAAGAGGAGCAACTTTCTCACTGCAGTGCCGCCTAGTGGTCAAATAAAAGATTTAACACCTGTTAAACATAGTGGATCTTAATTCTTTTATATTTAGATTAGTTTTAATTATCACCTGATTATATTTAAATAAAGACGGCCTTAATCGAGGGTCTGGTCCTGGATTGCACACAGTTCTTGTTTTTAGATAACTGGGTAAGAGGAAAGCATGTTCAGTCACGCAGTGGAGCTGCTGTCATAGAGATACATGTTCAGAGTTATTTTTATAGGTTGTAAACGAGACAATAAAAATCCTGACTGGTAGTGTTGCATGCTGTCAGTGTTCCAACATCAAGAAGATCTAATGAATCAACTTCTTCCTGGTCAGGGTGGATTTTTTAGGAATAATAATGAAGTTAATTGTAATATTTGAGACGTGTGTGCGATGATTGTGTCACAGTGTGACTTAAAGCGTTGCTGTGTTTTGCATGTGTGAGCGCTAACACGCCACCAACATTCAGGTTTTGAGTTAAACATGATCTCATTCACAGATCAGTTCGTTCAGCTTCTCTTTATACAGGAGATGTTTTGTATTGAGGGGTTTGAAGCGTCCTGCAGGGTTTATCATATTGTGGATGTTTTCTTATTTACATTCAAATCAGATAAAAGTGGAAGAAGTTCAGAGACTTTTAATTTGTCAGTAAATCTTTAGTTCAGACACGTACAGCTGATGGATTGTCCTCATGCTGACATGTGCAGCCTCTCCAAACCAGGAGGATGTGGAAATGGATGTTCTTTAAACTAACTGTCTTTTTTTGTCATTTTTGTTTGTTTGTGTGTATTTTTTCTTTTTGAATTCCAGATTCGTAAAAGTGTGAGGCGTGCAGAGGAATGGCAGGGCAAGCAGCCACAAGGGGGGGAACCACCACGTGAAAAAAGATGACCTCAGTCTAAATTCAGAAAGAACGCTGCTGATAGACCCAAATGTTTAAAAAAAAAAAGAATTATCAGCATCGTTGCGCTTCCTCCTCAGAACAACTTAAAGTATCGATAAGAGAAATCCACTAGTGCTTAAAACGCTCTTCATCCTTAATACCCACAAACACACAACTTGCTTTGTGTTGGTTTCAGCAAGAGCTTTGCTTCTTAATGTAACTAACTGCACTTGCACACAGTCACAAACGAAGCTGCAACCCCCCCAAAAACAAACCTGGCTTTGTTCCTCCTCATCTTTACTGCTACACACACAGAGGAGAGGGTGTGGTCAGAGACAGGACCAACAGGATAGAACCAGATGGAAGAAGAGCCGCTCATCTGTCCACCCGTCATCTCCACCCCTCCCTCTAAACTTAGCTCCGTGTTTGCAGGTTTCATCCCAGAGAGAAGCAGAAGAAGTTCTTTAATCATCCTCCATGTTTTATGTTTCTGTTTTAACCACATGGGAGAGAAAAATCCCCTTTTCCAGATCCAGGATCAGCTCCAGGTGGAAGGATCATCCAGCTTCCACCATCATTTCCATGGAATACAATTATTGTCTTGTCTCTGGTGTTTGTTCCTCTCTCTGACCACACCCCTTCCCCCAGCCCCCCTCAGGCTTACTGCAGCTTTGAGGCCCTTTTGTTTTGGATTATTTTGCAACTGCTGGGAGCGTTATGGTGTGCTGCATGCTTGCCCTGTCTTCCTTTCTGCTGGTGGTGGCACACAGCGGTGGTGTTGGCGTTAAGCTAGCTTACGTCACACCCCCACCCCACCCCACCTCCCTCCTCCTTCGCCTCCAACCTTATTTTGTTAAATTAACTCTCATTGCCTGGTCATTACTGTTTAACTTACCCTGAATGCTACTGTTTGGGTTCAGTGCCTGTGGGGTTTTTAACATATTTATACTGATTTCCTTTCTGTTTTTGGTTCACAAGCATGTTTCACTGTTCTTAACAGCAAATGTAAAACCAGAACCAGGATGATGGAACCTGTAAAGTTACAGACATCTTGTAGATTTCCCTTATTGATTGTAAAACATGTTACTTTTCTAAATGTTTTGACCAGATTGTCTAACTTGTGGTTTAGTTTACAGTTATTTACCTCCACGTGGGTCATACAACCCTAGAATCAACCCCCCTTTCTGTCTACTGTATATGAAAATGTACTGTGATGCACATTTTCCTGTGACTAAAATGTGACTACATGCAGATCACCATCTGGTGTTGGGCCTTATCCGGTTTCTAGATGAGCGAAAACTGCTGCTGGTGTTGAGAAGCAGCACAGTGAGAGGATTAAGATGTGATTGGATTTTTATAAACCTGAAACTGTCTGACTAAACCACTTCCTGTCTCTCCTCCCTCCATGCTCAATGGCACATAGAGAGCAATGATTTTAACTTTCTTAATTAATGATGCTGAGTTTTTTTTTTTTTACTTTTTTTTTTTGCTGGAAACTTCTGTTGATATTTTGGGACTTTAAGTCCAATAACTGCAAATAAAAGTAACATTAACCTTGTTTTGTGTTTTGGATGAAGCTGTTGTTGCGTGTCAATCCAAGGCAGAACTTCATATAAGTGGATGAAGGATGGACTTGTGACGAAGAGAACGGTGATATTTAAGTTAAAAGAACTACATGTTCTCAATCTCATCACTTACCATGAAAAGGAAACATGTTGGAATTAGAGAGAATATATAAGAGGATTATAAATAAAAGTTTAAGAAGCAAAACATCTATTTTAATTCTGGAGAGTCTTACAGTGACTTTATTTGCTTTGCAAAAGAAATGAACTTCTGTTCCTTTGTAAAGTCCACAAAAAAAGTGTGTTTTGCACTTTTTTGTCGTTTGTGTTCTATTTGGTCGCCCATTCTTGTGTTTTGGAGCACTGAATACTTTGTATTGTGTTTAATGTGCCAAAAATAAACATGCCTGGAAAAACCAAGCAGATAATGTGCTTTTTATTGTCTTTGGAATTCAGACACAATCAGAAGTAAATTGTTACTTTTATCAAACACACTTGTTGTTTATGGAGAAACTCTGAGATTGAAAAAAATCTTCTCTGTAGGCTGACATGTCAGTTCAGAGAAAAGCAATGGATGACTTCAAGAAGATACACTGAACAAATTACTAATAATTGTTGGATTTTCTAAGTTTAAACTTGTTGAAGATATTGATGCAAGTTTCTAAATATATGTATTATCTATTATTAATCTGTTAAAATCAAATTTTCTTATTGCCATCATCTGCTGCAGTAGATCTTATACAAGATGTAAATGTATAATAACACACTTTGATGCAACTAAATGATTTTTTAAATTTCCAAAAGGTTCCTTGAAAAATAATGGATGCGGTTCACGTTTCTGGCCAGCAGGGGGCAGCAACGCTACATCCGAACTCCACTGAAGTAAAGAAGATGCATATTTTCTAAAAAAGAAATATGGTGTTTTGCTTTAGGAGAAAACATTTATTGCTTTAAAAACGACAAATGAAAACAACAATCTGAAGTTAATCTGCTAACATCCCACAGTTAAAGCTGTTTTTTTTAAAGAATTTGACTTCCAATAATATTCTATTACAGTTTATTCCATAAACAAATTTGAAATAGAGACACATTCAAAATAATAACATGCACTTGAAAATCTTCCATCATATTAGCCAGTTGGCATTTAAATCCCCATTCAGTGTAACATGTATATCAGTCTCCCTCCAAAACACTCAGCCTGGTTTGGATCTCACAACTCAACAAGAGTGACTCTAAACAGCTGAATAAAATGTAACAGCTTCACTAAATCCCACAGAGAAGGAGTGTTTCCATATTCAACATCTATCACAGCCTTGATCTTCTAATTGCGTTATTTAAAAGCGACAGCCTGCCTATCAGTTTACATTACTGCCTAAACCCGTAAATCCAGCCCACATGATTAAAAGATGTGCTCAAACTTTTCAGTCATATTACATCAACAGAGCTGAATTAAACACAAATGAGATAAATAAGACAAGTTAGATGATAAATTCGTCTAAGAAGGAAATTTAGTAGCATTTTTCAGAGAAAAACCAAACATGAAATTCTGATCAGTGAATATAAGGATGTCTGAGGAGTGTCATGACCTACAGCTTTCTCTTCCAGCTGGAAGTGCAGCAGCGAGGCTAAAAGCCTCGTGTTAAAGAGGTCTGCAGAGACTGGACTGCCTGCAGTCAGAGGAAAAAGTCAATTTGAGACAACACATCGATTTCCGCTCAGCAGCATGGTGTGTCAGGAACTGGCCTGTCAACAGTCACTGCAAATTCCATGAAAAAAAAGGACTTGAGCAGAGGTGGAAGGGGAGGAAATAAGAGACAACATGCACAATGACCAAAATACAACTCAAACCGTATAAGTAATAAAATAAAGACACATGCAAACTGGAAAGGAAGAAGAAATGAAAAGTCTCAATGGGAAAAAATATTTAAAAATTTTTAAATGACCCAAATCACAAAATACAGTCAAGGTAAAAGGAATTTTAGGATTTTTTAATTGACAAAAAGAATGTAGCAGTACGATTTAGGTTTAGAAAGTTACATCTACAGTTGTCTAAAACAATGTTCCCTGGACAGATGAAACCAAAGTAGAGGTGTTTACCCATGATGCACTGCACTGTTTGGTGAAAAGCAAACATAGATTATCAGCACAAACACCAAACCAACTGTCAGCACCATGGAGGAGTCTGCACTTCCATTTTTATCATAGTAACATGATGCACAAACAAAATCTGAAGCAAAATTCAAACAAACCAAACTTGAGAAACGATGTTGACAAAAGTTTGAAGTTACGCACGTAGTGACAATAAAGGCTCTGGTAAAGAAAAACACTCAAATTTAGTTTAAATACTTGCAATAGATGCTAGGAAATGAGAAATAAATAAAAAAAAATTGGACAAAGTTGAGAAAAAAGTTTACAAAAATGATCTAAAACACATGAAATAAGCAGAAAAATCCCATTAGGATCAACATGTCTGATGGAAATCATGACTCAAACACACGTGTGAGACAGATAGAACAAGTTAGCATCTGGTTACATCACACATTCCATGTTGTTTGAGAAAGTCTTACATGATTTCATCTTTACCTAAACATCATGTTTCACTATTTAGATGTTCTCATTTCCTGTCTCTCCTCCAGCTTGGTGCCTGAGTCCAGCAGCGAGTCACCTGAAGACTCTACCTGCTGGTTTCAGTCTGACCCGGACTGAGAGCAGACTGCCGGGTGGAGAAGGCACACTGCTGGGCATCGAGGTCCTCACCTCACCTCACACCCTGTATGTGTCATGGCTGCTCTTCAACTTGTATTTTATTCCAAATAGATACTGTCAAATCAAGCCTGAAGCATCAAAGAAGCGCCAGCCTGCAGCTCAGGAACCAGTTCCAGTTCTTAACAGAACTCAGCTGGTGCAGAGAATCTTCAGGTTTGGCAAATTTCTTAAAATCAAAATTGTTGTTAAAAAACCTGACAAGGTGGGAAAGAAGGATGAACAACTGGGTCAACATGGACAGATGTTTAACCGCCCGCTAACAGCTCTTTAATCTGGGGAGCAAACGTGATCCTTGTTTGGGTTTATCTCAAGTGCAGATGTTTAGCTGGAACATGAAGGTGTTTCTGAGAAAAGTGTGTTCAAGGAATTAAAAATCGAGTTACTTTGGAAAGGTAAAACTAGTGTGTGAGCAAATTGTGTGGTTTATGATGAAGAACCATCTTCTGGAGTTTGGGTGGGTCAGAGCACCGCTGCTGTGTTTACACAAGACCCGAAGGCGTGTTAGCAGATACTTTCTCACTCCTCTCTCTGCTCTCTAATTACCTGCTGCTAATTAGAGATGAAGACACACAACTGTAGGTCAGAGACCAGAAAACAGCTCACAGAAAAATAACTCTCACTCTTTTATTTATTTATTTATTTATTTTGCATGCTCTCATTTTCATTTCCCTTCTCTCTTCCTCTTCGCCTCTTTCTCCTCAGGCATCAGCAGAATTATGATGGATCTCGTTAACTCTTTGGTGCAGCAGTGGAAAATGTGTTGGCATTGTGTGGAGGGAAAAACCAGAGAGAGGAAGAACTCCTTCAGCAGAGTTCAGATCAGTTGTACTTGTGCTCACATGAAAGTTCGGATTGCAGTTTATCAACAGAAGCCGCCATGATGTCGGAGTCCTCGTCATGTGTCTCAGTTTCATTATTATTACCAATAACTTCATTTATATTTATATAATTTTATATTTATGTAGTCTAGTTTGTTCTTAGATCTGAGTGTTTATCGTTTTTTGTTTAATTTTATTTAATTTTATTTTATTTTGTTTTATTTTATTTTATTTTATTTTATTTTATTTTATTTTATTTTATTTTATTTTATTTTATTTTATTTTATTTTATTTTGTGCCATATCAAGATGCTGATTAGGCAGCCTCATTATTGCACAGGTAAATAAATAATAACAGGCCACTCTGAAATCTTCAGTTTTGTCTTATTGGGGGGGGGCATATGAGGCAAATGGTGGTCACATCAGATACTGACTGCTGGTTTTCTGAGTCACCAGTCCCCCTCCCATAAAACAAAACTGAACTTTTCAGAGTGGCCTTTTATTGTGGTCAGTCTAAGGCACACCTGTGAGGTGGGATGGATTATCTCCACTAAGGAGAAATGCTCATTGTCACAGAGTTCGACAGATTTTTGAAAAACATTTGAGATAGATGGTTATTTTGTTAAATGTTTTAGATCTTTGAGCTCATCTCATGAAAAACAAAAGTGATATATTTATATTTGTATTTTATTCATAGTCTAGAGTTTTCACTTTGTCCAAGCACAGTTCATGTTTTCTCACAGCTGTAGCAGTTCCTCATGATAATCCCCCACAGCTGCTTTTCATCTGGAATCATGAACCTGATTCTCACATGAACAATCAACCTCAACAGTTTATTTAGCTCACAGCTTCAGAGGTCTGGGACAAATTCTCCTGCTTTCATGTTCAAGTCCTACCCTCATGTCTGCGTTTACAGTCGTAAAGTTTTTTTATTTCAACTCATTTTTTTTATGTTTTACCGGATTGATTTGCCAGATTCAGGTCTTTCACCACAGCCACGCCCAAGTTCCTGACAGAAACTTGTATCAATCTCTAGAAATGGTTCATTTATGAAGATTTAATTCCTTGCATAAGATGTGTGCAGGTGTCAGTGTTTCTCAAACATGTTAAACCCTTTAATATCAAATGTATTAAATTTCACATGCCTGTTTCTAAGAGCTCTACCTCTTTAACAGGATGAGTACTTCCCCCAAAAAACTGCAGATTGAAATGTTTTCTTTACTTCTGGTGAAGGATCTTATTACTGCAGCAGACAAATACCAATGATATTATCATTATTTAAAATATTACTGTGTAATTACACATTGAAAAAAAAACTACAATATTTTCTTTAAATAACTCGTGATGGATTAGAGTCTAGAACAGTTTCAACCACTTTGTTGCCAATTTTAATTCCTAAAGTCTTTTAAATATAAATATAACATAAATATAATAATTATATCCAGTTAATTTTTACAATTTAATGTTAGAACATGTATTAAAGTCTAAAGGGTTCAGTGTTTTTTGTGGGGTTTTGCAGAAGGTTAGAATTAAGTCCTCAAACAAAAACCCAATGAAAGTACTTGGTTAACTTCTCCACCCCGGGTTATATTTTGGTTAAGCGGCTCGTGGCTGCAGAGACATTGTTACCTTAAAGCTTGAACGGCGCCTTCATCTTCTTTTCAGCCACACAATAAATCGCACACACCAACCGCCATGAAAAATGACATTTCAAAACAAACCTTGCTGAGTTTTCACAGGGAACACTGCAGCACATGAGTGTAAGGAATGTCTCACCGCAGGACAAAGGAACGTCTGTTACTCCTGCCACTCTTTGTAATCTTTGGACAAACTCACGAGGTTTTTTTCTACTCGATCTGACTGCAGCTGGTGTAAATGTTCAGATTAATGCTGACTCCAAGCAACTCCAACACAGAGACTCACCTTACAACCTGAGATGGTAAAACCACCCATACAGAGTCTGAGACGACCCTCAAACACTCTGCAAAACTAAAAACATTCAGGAGAAACTTTAATAAAGAAGCTTGTACATAAAAAGGAACTGAGAATTAAATAGTTCACAAAGCTCCAGGGGTGGAAAACGTCCCACATTCTCAGTTGTTTGGGGAAATTGCATCAGTCAAATAAAAAATAAAAGCTTTGCCAACTAGCTGGTTTTTGGGGATGAGTCATAATGAATCATACATGTACTAAACCTGGATGCTGTTCCAGCTTCTGAGGGAGTCCCTGTTTCCTTCTGAGTGATGCTCCCAATCCCAGATGACCCAATAATTAGACTTTAATTGAGAGTTTCTGTCACCAATTGAGTCCCAGGGTACCAACAAGACAGGAGATCTCATTTATTTTACATTTAGTTCATGCAGACGACCCCCCCCCCCTCTCCCCAACCCCCCCACCCCGCCCCACCAACAAATTATAGGTCACCCAAAGAAAACTTCACTACTAATTAAAACTGCTACAACAACTAGAACACATACTTTCTCATTTCTACAGATGAGTACAGACACAAAGTACACAGATCATCCATCCGTCCGTCC
>SSNP01000122.1:379076-427605 GCA_006937955.1 Pachypanchax playfairii | reverse complement strand
AGCGGGACCAGCCCACCCATCAACACAGCAGGTGTCACCAGGATCCAGCCAGATCCGGGAAGGGACAGGGTTCACAGCACAGCCACAGGGCTGCAGTGCAGGAGTCAGGGCCACCCAGACAAGGAGTGAGTGTGAGCAGATCAATAATTGTAGCACATTATCTCTATAAACACAGTGTTTATGCAGTTTGTTGTGATCATTAACAGTCATGGAAGATTTTTGCATGATACAAACTTGTTGTAAAACAACCCTGTCATGTGTGGAATTACTGGCCTCAAGGTGCAGAAAGATGTAGGAGATTCAATGAATGCAATACATGGCAGGCAAAAGGTTCTCACAAACTGGGGCTTAAAGGAGGAGGAAACATGGAGGAACGATGTGGGAAAGACGTAACCAGGGGCAACAAGTAAAGAAAGAAGGCTGGTTGATTACGAGGTGTGAACAGCTGGGGAGCAGATTCTGGATGAATGTGTGAAGAACCAAAAACAATCTCAGTAATATAAACCAGGAGACACAGCAGGGTGAAAACTCACCTGAACAAATTATAAACTAGAAAAATATAGATAGAAAACCCTCTGACTGAAGATAAGAGAAGCACACAACAAAAACAAAGGGAACAGGAAACAAGAAGGGCCTACAAAATAAAACAGGAAGCCAAACTCTTCCAAAATAAAGGTCACAAGAGAACCTGGCAAAACCCTTAGAGAAAACAAAAAACTAACACCAAAGCCTAACACTAACACCGACACCCACCTCCCCCTCTAAAGACAACTCTATTGTCTCATTGGTGCTTATGTCTTAACGCAAATTTGCTCAGACTTTAATAATTCTAGTACTAAATAACAAAACATTGTTAGTTGACGAGATCATCCGTAATTGGTCTTAAATGTTTTCAAACCACTCTGAGTAATTAGAATATACCCAGGATCTGGTCTCTCTTGTAAAAAAACAAAATACAATAAGAAAAAAACAAAGTTAGAGCTGTTAGGACTTTTATGTTCTCACAAAATCTGTTTATAGAAGAACGTAGGAGACTTTAAACACAGACAGAGATTTGTTAGGCTGCACGTGGGCGAGGACTTTAACTTCATTACTGAAGTGAAGACTTGTTATAAAAACCAGCCAAAGTGACACACTGGACTGAGACTCAGAAATGACCAAAAAAACAACTGAATGTTTCACTTTTCATCAGTTCTGATCCTGGTTTCACAGTTTCAGGCTAATAAATAATCGTGAGTAAATTATAAATAGGGTGATTGAAGTCACAAGCATCACTGACACGCCCATTTCTCCTGAGAGTCGTTAGGTTATTGTTAGGTCTGATTGTTTGACTGACAAGTTGCAATCAGCTGTTTTAAAGGTTTGATTGTTGTGAAACTGCCTGAGAAGAAACATCAATGCAGACATACAGTGGGGCAAAAAAGTANAATGTGATTGTCTGGATTTTTTTTCCTCATTTTGTCTCTCATAGTTGAGGTATACCTATGATGAAAATTACAGGCCTCTCTGATCTTTTTAAGTGGGAGAACTTACACAATTGGTGGCTGACTAAATACTTTTTTGCCCCACTGTATACTGTAGGTTCTAGATATAGATGGAACCTGAGGTTACCTCCTCTGTTCTTCATAAGTTTCCTCATTTAACAAATATGGCTTCCTTCACTCCTCTTTCAAACCACCTGTCCTCTCTGTACAAAATTCTGTCTTCGCAGAGTCATTTATTTTTAAAATGAGGACCTGTTGTGTCGTGCATCAGTGGCGAGGTTGTTTAGTTTCTCCTACGTAACGGTCTGAACGCTCCTTACTGCACTGGACCGTGAACACCACGCCACTCTGTTTGTGTCTGAGGGTCCTGTTTGGTTTCACGCGCACGAGGATGTTGCGTTTGGAGGGAAACGTGTTCTGAGAAGCAACATCTGAAGATATTACAATATATTACCCAGAAATACAACAGCTTCTCTTTCTATTGAAAACCTGATCCAGTTCTGTCTGTTGAGCTGAATGTTATTTTTGGAACTTAGACAGATTTTACACTTTAAATGACCCCGGAGAGACCAGACGTTTATAACACATGTAATGTTAGTTTTTACTTCTCCCGAACCTGTGAGCCTTTCCATGGTTGTCTTTATAGATTATGTAGATTAAATCCCGAAAATATTAAATCAGTTTTTAAATATATATATTATATTTATATGTTTCTCAGCTGCAGTGGAAAAATAGTTACACACAACAATGGCGCCTTTTCATAAACTGAACTTGTTAGCTAATTAAACATACTGAACACCAGCTGTGAATAATCTTCTTTGTTGTTAATCATTGAAATCTTCAAATGCTTCATAACTTAAATTCATATTTTCTGTTATAAAAGATAAGATTAAGAATAAGATTCTACTTGTAAATGTTAATCTTTCAACTTGTATCTCAGTAAACCTACAAACAGCTGAAAAGAAACTAAAATACAGATGATTTTTATTAATGAAGTCAAACAACACCAGACTTTGTCTCAGTTTTTACAACTTTCAAGATTTCAAGAATCAGATGTTTCAAATCTTAAAGAGGTCCTTCCATTAAAAACGGTTTTTCTGAGGTTTCTGTTGAATATTTTAGCTCCACAGGTGTTCTTACCTTCATAGTGGGTGTGAAAACAGGTCAACAACTTCTCTTTCAGTTTTTATCTCTCAAACTACGCAGATGGTGATAACACCCAAGTTTGAACGGTCTGTATCTGCTTCGTCACAACTCTTTTGTTCGTTAATATTCGGCAGCTCCCTCAGTTGAAACCACCTAGCATGCTGCTGGCTAAAAGCTGTAGCATAAGAGGTAACAAACAGGAAGAGAGAACGACTGCTGTTGCCATGCGCAGCGGGGCAGGAAACAGTATACCTTGCTCTCATAGGCTAGTTTGTTAGCCAATCAGAGTCCAGCAAATTTGAATAATGAATATGAACGAGCTGATGCCGAAGCCTGACATGGAAGGAGCCGAAACCACCCGAATTTTAACGCAGACAGATTAAAAGGTCTGTTAATCAGTGTTTCCTGACGTTTTTTTCGATATAAAATGTTTCATATTACTGGTTAATACCTAAGAAATAACCATAAAGTCCTGAAATTTGTATGAAATGGCCTCTTTAAACATGACAGTGCACATTTAGCTCAAATGTAAATTGTTGGAATAGTTAGAAAAAACACTTACAATGCCTTCATTTTTTCAAAGGGGTTTTTTTCTGAATGCTGTTTCTGAAGTCCAGATTCCAGTCCAGCTGTGAAGCGTAACAAGGTTCTGGTCAGCAAGAGTCTTTTCACAATCCCTACGAACTCTCAGACGGGCCTCACGCTGTCAACAAGAAGTTTACATGACCCATTTTCCTCTTGCAACGTATTTACACTGCTGTTGTCTAGCAACAGAAAAAACAGTCTAACTTTTCTCTCCTTTTCTCACTGACAGTCCAAAAAATCAAAACTTCTGAGGACTGATATGGTTCAGGATGTTCAAGTACCAGAGTTAAACTTGGGGTTTAATGTCAGCCAAACTGAAAGAATTCATGTTTTTTTCCCAGAGGCTGTGATATTTTTATGGAAGATCAGCCTGTTTGGAGTTTATGACAAACAGGCTGTGACTCAGAAAAGCTCTAATCTGATGGATTTTGACTTGATTCAAGCATTGTTCTCTCACAGTGTCGTCTGGGAACTTATCTCCTGCCTTGCACTCCCCTCACTCCCTCATCTGTGTGCTGGATGTTTTCTGCAGAGAGGCAGAGGGATAAAAGCCCCTTGCCTCCGGTCTGACATTACATCATCGCAGCACACATCTGGAAACGCTGGAGCCAGAGTGTGTGTGCGTCTCTCTGCTTGTACATGTGTGTGTATGAGAATGGGGAGAAAAGTAGAAGAAAAATAGAGGAGGGGGTCTGGTGACACATCAGCAACACAGAGGGGAAAAAAGAATAAAAAGAGACGGGGAAAATACCGGAGAAGGAAAATCTGATAAACACAAACTGTGATGAGATGTAAAACACGTCACTTTCTCCCAATGAAACACAAACTCAAATGCAAACTATGTCAGGTTTGGAAAAAATAAAGTAAAAGCAAGTTTTGTTGCTTTGTTGTGTCAAATAAAATAAATTTACAACATTAAACAGGAATAAAATCTTGGAAAAGTGCAAAATGAAACGATCCTAGTTTATTTAAAGGGTTTCTGTAAAAAGAAGCTGATTGATACATCTTTACATATACTGTATATTAACTGATCGGCTGGCGACCTTTCCAGCGTATGACTCACCTCTCACCAAATGACCGCTGACAAAAGGCAATCGGCTCAACGTGACCCTGAGCTGGAACAATCAGGTAAGAAAAAAAGCTTTTACAATGTTTGAAATTTAAAAAAAACAAGTGAGAAAATGAAGCACGAGCTCCATTGTGGTGTTATTTGTCATTCTAACCACTAGAGGGCGACAGATAACCTACAGTTTGCTCCTTTCAACCATCTGGGATCATTTGATTGTCCAGTAAAACCTTAAATCTGATGTTTTAATTAGAAATATAAAACTGCTAAATTCTAAGTAGAAGAAGCATTATTGAGCACATTTAGCACATTTATTAAAACTACGTATCTTTGACCATATTAATGCTAATTAGGAGAGTGATGGTAAAAGTGCTTGTACAGTTAGTTACTGGTTTATTTGAACTTTACAGTTAAAAGTTTAAAGAAGTGAGTGAACAGAGAAGAAGAAATGAGTAAGTGGCTGAAGGTAAAGCTGTTTGCCAGATGTTTGCTCCAGTCTGCTCCTGCAAACAAAATGTGTTCATAAACTCTTGTTTAGTAATTTATGAGCTTCCACATTTCCTTGATGAAATTTGCTGGCCTGAACAGAAACCCCCAAATGATATCTGATACTTTATTCTTGTGCCTTTGTGTGACATTTATGTTTTCTGATTGACAGGAGATACTGTAGCTTCTAGTGAATGGAGATGGAGATGAAGGAGAAATAGAGGAAGCATGCCCAAATATGTTACGCAACAGGCTATGAAATGGAATGGAAAGAGTTGGAAGGGAGGGATATACCCTCTAGAGTTCATCTGAAGTGATAAATAAAGAGCTCAGGAATTTGACCAAATCTGATAGACCCACTTGTCCACATGCAGAAGTCTGTGATGTCCTCTCCAGCAGAGCCTGTGGAACACAGTGGACCACGGCTGACAAACGCTCTCCAGAACCCTGATTCATAAGAGCTACTGGGTTAGAATTCACCACCACGACCACAGACGCTACTTCTTCAAGTCTGTCTGTCCTCCCCTCCTCAGGTTTTGTCTTTAGGGTTCCACAGCTGGAGATCACAGCTTGACTAATGACAAATGACAGACTCGTCTAACAGAGGAACACAAGTTTTTCATGTGCTCCCATTCTTTGTCATCAGCATCATCTGCCCCACATGATGAGGGTTTTTCCTGATAGTAGCTATGGGGGGGTAACTGTGGTAAATCAGCCCCCCACCCATATGTTAGAAAAAGGCCTCCCCCACAGTCTAGTCTTTTTTCAGTCTGGAAAAGTGGAAAATGATCTGACTCACAGGGTGATAAATTCCTTTCCTATGTTGAGGGATTCTCCAAGGAAACCATTACTGATATGACTTACCTCAAGTTACCAGCTGAGTAATCATCCCTCTAGGAACAACTTAACCTTATTACCACCAGATTCCACTTTGTAGTTTGAAGGTTGTTGGAGTTAGGCTTGATTTAGCTTTTAAAAAGTATGGAATCATTTCTTTTTCTTGCATATCTAATGTCATTTTCTAATTTTCCATCCTGATTTATTATTTTTGAGTCACTCTCTTGGACTTAAAAACATTTGTATCAGCTTCTGCAGATGCTTCACACGCTTACGTCATGCTGGATCGTTTATGTCGCTTTGCTTGAACAATCAGTTATTAATATCAGCTGAGAGACTCGGAGTTGCTTCTTTTGTCATTGTTCATTGTTTTATCGTTCAAACAAATAATTTGCTGCACGTGATGGAGGCAATCTCCAACCAAATGGAAACATCTCCAATAATGAGTGAGTTTTAGACACTGTTTATAAACAGCTGTGAGTTTATAAATCCTAAATCGGAGGAAGAAAATCTTTCCCAGCTGCAATCTGGAGTCAGGCTTCATCTCTCCTTAAAAAAATCACGACATAAATACCAAACAAGCTGTTTTTAATCATACAACACGATCCATACCTTGCTTTGCCCCCCCCATTTTACTTTTTTTACCATTTTCTGCTGGTTTTTCTTTCCTCCCTTCACATAAAGGGCCTTACAATCAGGAGGAAATGTAAAGAGACTGTGTGGATTTGAAGTTGATAGATGCCAAACCTTGAACAGGATAGAGTGGTCTCCATAGACTTCTGAAATCATGCAGTCAGGTTTGGCACAAGCCAGACCCTAAATCATAGAGACGGATGTCTGAATGGGAGATAATTAGACATGCAGTTGTTGTGTTTCTTTATTAAAAAAAAAAAATGACAGCAGTTGGTGACAAGACGAGCTCAGTCTGTGCTGATTTGGCTTTAACACCGTGAGTGAAATTAAAGGATTGTACGTATCTTATCCACTAGTTCTCTTTTCAGCAGCTGTTTGGTTGTGTAAAAGCACCACTTGGTTGGTAAAAGATTGTGGTGGGAATTAAAACAAAGATCTTGCTGAGACGTGGATATAATGGCTACTTTTATAATATTAAAGCACTTAAAATGTCTTTTAAACACTGTCATTAAAGCAGCTGTGTAACACTTTAATGTCTGAACAAGCCAAAATCAGACAGTCACACAAGATAACAGGGATGTTTGGTCACTATTTCCCCTCATTTACACTGGATGCATCAGCGAAGCGTTTTGCTTGCGAAATCAGCCGTGTGTCCCTTCCCACCAGGAGCATTTCAGACACGTATCACACGTGTAAAGTGTTCCATCCAGCTGTTCCTGCTGATCACAAACTCTCAGGAGAATTGCGAAAATGCGTGATTTCATCAGTACACACAAAAAAGAAGACAGAAAGATGACAACATGTATCTAGAAGGTATGTGGTTTATTTTCACATCAAACCCTTCACAGGTAATGTATTTTTTCATAGTCTCGCAAACGGAAATCTGCCCGTGTCCTTTTATTTTGAAACTTCCTGGTATTTTACTTTTCAAGAACGCCTGATTTCCTGTCTGGTCCAAACTAAACTGTTGAGCTTGACCCCTTGTCGAAGCATAGTGCGTAAAAAATAGAACTGCTGCGTAAAGCCTGCGATGCGACTCTTCCAAGACGCGTCAGATTTACGTTGCTTCGCGCCCGGTGGAAACGGTCACATTGACTTTAATGGCGGCTATCAGTCACATATTACACTTCACTGACGTTATGCGTCCGGTGGTAAGGAGGGGTTTCTTGTGTAGGAAATTTGTGGCTAATGAGGAAGAGCAATCTTGCAATTAGAGGGTTGGTGGTTTGATCTACTTCTAATGTCGAAGTGTCCTTGGGGACGACACTGAACACTGAAACCCATGTGTTCCTCTGATTTTCTAATTAGTGTAAGTCTGTGTGTGAATAGATGAAGGTCAGCAGGACTAGAAAAGTTCTATAGAAAAACAGGTCACTTCCGTTTTCTGGTTTGTCCTATAATTTATATAAACAGTTTTACAAAAAGAACCATTCACTAAATAGAAAGTCTTATAATAGTGGAGACAGAAGAAAAGCAGCAACTGTAAAACAAACTGAAAGTTAGCTGGTGGGTTCACTAACTCTACTCAAACTCTGCTGTTAAAGCTTTTTTGTCCACAGTAACAGTCAAACTTTCTCTTTGATCATCTTCCTCAGACAGTTTCTCCCTGAGGTGAGAGCTAAGTTTTTTGTTCTTCTCCCACTATGCTGCCTCCATTCAACAGAACCTTCCACACACTGAATCAGTCTCAGCAGTCAGTCAGCACAAACTGTACAGACTGTCAAGCTTTTTCCCTTTCAAAGAGGGGCAGCTCCTCATTTTTTTGCTTTTGTTTATACCTACAATTGTTTTTGGAAAGTATTTTATGGTAGTATTTTATACTTTAGCAAATCTTGCTAAAAAAACCAACACAAATCTTTTTGACTCTAACGTAACTCTCAGTAGTTGCAGTCAGGACTAATTACCCGTATACTTCCCTTGTGTTTCCAACAACTTAATACAAAGACTCAATATATTTTGTGTTACATAATTCACATAATATGATGAAATTCTTGTTGGAAGTGTTACACTCTGAACTGAAGGTGCTACAGTTAGCTAGCTGTGCCGCTAATTGCAGCTGCAAATCATGTTTCTGTTGAAATTCACTTTGTGCTTCAATGAAGTTAAAATGTTCATTAAAACAACGAGGTAGTTTAAGGTTTGAACTGTTTTCTACTTCTGTTTGGCACAGAAAATCAGTTGGCAGTCACTATCAATCAACACACACCTGAAGAGAAAAGCTGTTACAGGCAACTAAAGTTTTATAAAATTACCTGTCTCTCACAGACTTTTGTTTTTCTTTTCTATACTGACCCCTCTGCAGATCAGTGGGACCCCTCGGCTCTGAGACACCTGACACCGTGTTTTCGGGCCTTTCAGGCAGCACTTTTGTTGGACCTGGATTTCATTCCTTTTGAAAACAAACATAATCACAATATAGCTACTCTTAAAGCATTTTAGTTGTATTTTATTTTTGCAGCCCTACAATCACAGCTTACTTATGTTTCTTTAAACTGTTTTGGTCTGCTATACGATGTGTGTGTTATTACAGCAAGTAAAAAGCATGTGTTTGTTTGACTGTGTCTGAGTATAGGTTACAAAGATGCAAAGGTTTTCCTGTGACTTGAGATAAAAGACCAACAAAGAAACCCGCTCTTTCTCATTATCTGCTGATTTTGGTAAATGCGGTTATATAAATGAATCCTCACCAGGTACTTCACTTTCAACAAATCCCTTTTCACTTGACAGCAGGGACCCCATGACCCTTCACCATCCTCCAGAAACAACAAATGAGCTAATGGGACTCCTTCCACTTTCCTGTTTTCCCTCAGATGTGGGCCATGTGTGGCAGTAGCTCAGGAGGTAGAGCAGGTCGTATAATAACCGGAAGGTCACCGGTCCGTCCGGAAAAATCACTTTGCTCTTGTGTCCTTTAAGTAACCTCAGATATTAATCTGGAACAGCATTTCAACTCAAATACCTGGTTATGTGACCCAGAAGAACACACACCTGCATCTGTTTTCAAAACGTTATCGCTTGCAGATGTTACAGATTCTCACCGTGATAAAATCTTTCTGCTACCTTTAACTCCCGTTACTCTCGTGTCTGTATTCTTGTCCCCCGAGATTCTTGCAGAAGAAAGTTTTCATACCAAGAATGAATGAGTTTTGTCACTGGTCTCGAAATGCACAACAGATTCTCAGGTGGAAATTTAACAGAATAGTAGCTCTCCAGTCGTCACTGGACCGGGAAACATCAGGAACCGTGATGACGGGAGGACACGTTAACGTCAGGTTATTTTCAAGTGAGTATAAGTTTGACCAAACCAGGTCCTGATTCGAAACCAGGCTGAGACCTTTTCACATGGAGTTTGCATGTGTGGGTTTTCTCCAAGGACTCCGGTTTACTCCTACAGTCTAAAAATAGGCTTGAGGTTAATTGTCTGATTGTCCCTTCTTGCCTAATGACAGCTGGAGATAGACACCAGCTCCCCGTGACCCTGAACAGGAATAAGTGGGTGTGGATAATGACTGACTGGATTTGAGAGCAGAATGAAGAAGGAAGTGAATCTGCACAGGTCGGTAACGAGATGATGCCAGCGGACTCTGTGGAGGTAGGTATGCTCTAGGATGGGAGGTGTTGACCAGGTGGGACAGGACAGGAGATCTCCACTTGAGGAGACAAAAGGTAGGTATGTTTTTGAGACAAAACAGGTGATACAGATGTTACAGATGGGGGCTAGGCAACAGCGTAATCCAGGAATCAGTCCACAGGTAAGCACAGTCAATCCCAAAATCCAATACGTCAATCCAATTCAAATCCAAAGTAATATAAACGGGTGTGAGTCAGAACCTTTATGAGGAATTTCCAGACTTACTTGACCAACGTGGAGCAGGCCGGGTGTCATCGAAGGGCAGAACAGGGTTAGTCATTTTCCAGAATCCAGAATGTGGCTGTGTGGAGCTCAGAACCTGAACATCCTGTTTTCAGCAACAAACATTTCAGATCTCTGTTTTAGTTTTGTCTTTCAGTAAGATACTCAAGCCCATAATTCTGTCTGTCAATGATGTCAGAACAGGACAAGGAGACAAAGAGGACACATGATTTTTGGCGTGCAGTAGGAGATTAAAATGGTACATCTACTAGAAACATGAAGCCAAACAATTCCTTCCTGAAGCACATATCTGGAGATTTAAGTCTTCTATTCCAAAATATAAAAAAGCCACCGAAGCCATTTGTGAGCTTCATCTCCACAATCTGAATGTCAGACCCATCAACATGGAGCCCAGCAGAAGGAAGGACCAAGGTCCTGTGAAACTCCGTTTTATAAATGTATAAATTAGCAACATTTTTTAACTTTGAATAAGCTGGAAATCTTGCATACTTAGACCAGTGAGTAAACAGTTTTCAACTGAGAAACACATCTCGACGTAACACCAGGAACCTTTGATGATTTGTATACAGCTTATTACTGATTACAAGACAAACATTTTGAGGATTTTAAGCAAATGCATCTGTTAGCATGTCATCATGATATTTTCCACTCTGCATTGGAGTGTCAGGTTGTTGCATTGAGAAAAGAGAGCAGGTTTTTCTTTTAATTCTAAGTTAAGTTTGTTCTAAATGCTCAAAATGACCCATTAAAATAAGATTTTTCCAAAGTTAAGGGTCCAAAGTTCTGATCTCATCTGTATAACATTTGTTGGATCAGCCTTCCTCAAGATTACTCAGTGTCTATGGTCGGTCATTACTGGTGGTGTGTGTGTGTGTGTGTGTGTGTGTGTGTGTGTGTGTGTGTGTGTGTGTGTGTGGGTTTGTATTTCTGACCTCCTGGGGACCCGTTTCCTGACTTTTACTATCTTTCTGGGGTCCGAGGGTTCTTGTGGGGACCGAAGCCTGGTCCCCATGGGGGGGACTCCCCTTTTTAGGGTTAGGGGTTAGGTTTATAGGTATGGTGTGAATAGAGTTTTAGTTAGTCTTAGGGTTAGTTATAGATCAGTAATGGTTAAGGTTAGTAAAAGGGTTTGGGTTAGGTATAAATCTAGTTACTAAAATCAATGGAAGTCAATGGACGGTCCCCATAAGGATACCAAAACACACTTGTGTGTGTGTGTGTGTGTGTGTGTGTGTGTGTGTGTGTGTGTGTGGGTGTGTGGGTTTGTATTTCTGACCTCCTGGGGACCCGTTTCCTGACTTTTACTATCTTTCTGGGGTCCGAGGGTTCTTGTGGGGACCGAAGCCTGGTCCCCATGGGGGGGAATCCCCTTTTTAGGGTTAGGGGTTAGGTTTATAGGTATGGTGTGAATAGAGTTTTAGTTAGTCTTAGGGTTAGTTATAGATCAGTAATGGTTAAGGTTAGGAAAAGGGTTTGGGTTAGGTATAAATCTAGTTACTAAAATCAATGGAAGTCAATGGACGGTCCCCATAAGGATACCAAAACACACTTGTGTGTGTGTGTGTGTGTGTGTGTGTGCGAGCGCGGAGGGAAAAGGCAGCTTTAATTTAAATAAACCAACTGGGCTACTCAGACTTTACAGATGTTTAAAGATGATGTCAAAAGGAGACACTGTCCAGATCTCATCTCTGTAAATATACGACTGTTAGAGAATTTGTGAGCATGTGTTTGTGCATGAGTGTGAGGGGCAGAGAAAAAGACACTCTTTTGAAAAGCTCATGTTTATTAAGATCTTAGTCTTTCCAGTCTGACCACATCCATCTCTTTATCCTGTGTCATGTGTTTTTCTTGGCAGACATACTTCAGGTGTCTGGAATGGAAACGCTCTTGTTACCAGAGTGCCACATATGTTTATATTTAAAGTTTTGTGCTTTTTAAAAACCATTTTACCACCTGAAAAACAAGAGTAGGGGAACTGCTGGAAAGTGTGACTTAACCAAAATGTCTGGATCCCCCCCTTCTTCTTCTCCTCTTCCCAGACACCTCTAGAACGCCGAGTCTAGCAGCTTAACAGAGTTACTTCAGTGTAATAAGCGGAGGGGGGGGGGGTAAAAACAGAAGAGGAGGTAGGGTTCTGCTTGACCCATGAGGCCGATAGAGGTGGAAAGAATGTGCTGTCCAGCCGGTGAACACGTTAACAGGAAGGGGGAAAAACATCCTACATGCAGCTTTCCCACCATCCCAACCCCCCCCCCCCGACACTGTTCATACATAGAAAGGATGGAGGAAGGGACAGAGGATGAAGAGGAGGAGGAGGAGTAACCATGGATGGGAGGAGGGGAAGGAAAATGCAAACTGCGAGGAATGGAAACACTAATGAGCATAAGAAGAAGTGGTAAACCAAATTAGAAGAGGAAAAAAACATCTCCATTATAACAGCTGTCTGCGAATTGGTCCAGTTCAGTCTCTTATGTCACCATGAAACAATTCTTTTAAATTAAAAATGACACCTTTAAATACATTTTGACAGGCAAAATAAAAACAAACAAACAAAAACAGCTGCATTTATAAAAAAAGTCCCTTTTTCAACTTACTGCTGCATAGTCAATAACGTTTGCATACATCAGGTGTATAATCACCTAATATCTGTGTATGTGTTCCATACATGTGTAGATAGTAGACTTCCTCTATGGTCCTGTTAGAATCAGCTTATAGGGAAAATACCTGTTTTCCTGTCTGCTGGTTTTACAGGCTGCCAATAGTCAAAATCTATATAAGACAGATGGAGAGTATGAGGATGGTGACAAGGGGAGATCTCCTTGTCCTAATCTTGGACGACCTCCCAGAAGCAATTGCATCCATCATGTTGGCGATGACTCCTAGTAAACATGATGTTCAGAAGAGGCTGAGGGGAGGATACCCAGAGGAGGACATGGGTTAGTAGGGTGCAGCCTGCCCAGGATATGGCTCCTTCTACGGGATGACTCAACTGCAAGGCATCTCGTTTTAGACTAAGCATCCAAAGCAGTACTCTCCCACAAGGCATTTACTTCCAGCCATTTTTTTCCTAAATGTCACCAAATTTGTAAAACGGCTGTAACTATTTAGCTAAACATTTATTATTCTGATTCTTGTGTGAGCATAAATTTGAGTTGGCATGATAAAGAGTGTGTGTTAATGTTCATGTATGTGTTAGTTGTAGAGGGGAGAGAGTTCTAATGTCTTTAGCACACTGTAGATCCCTGTCCTGCTTCAGCTCTGAGCTCCACATCACACAGCTTCCCATCATCCTCAGTGACTTCATCATAACAGCTTCCTCTTTATTTTCCCTTCAACCATAAACATTATTCCAGCAATGTTTAAACACTTTGATTAACTCTTTTAATTAAACTTCAACATCACAAAAGGATTATTTTTCTAATAATTTAACATTAGAGCTACAGTATGCAAGAATTTACGAAATTTAAGTAAATACTCACACAACAGTTTAATGTCCCACTGATGTTGAAAATAAAGTCACATTGTAACAGATCTCGATCTCAGCCGGCTGGGTGGTCACTAGTTTCTGTCATTTTAAAAAAGCTAACCCGGACCGTAATCATTATTTACACGTCCAGACTTCCTGGTTCCATAACGAATCACATGTGAGTCTGCAAGGCTGCCAAGTCTTCAACACAAGCAGCTGGAATTCCACAACGACCAGCAAAGAGTAAGAAACCACCACATCCTTCCAACTGAGCAGCCGAGCTGCACGTGATGGGGTTCAAATGCACTTAGGAAAACTCAACGCTGAACAAATAGACCTTTAGACATTCCCCAAAATTGAACAAATACAAGAGAAACAAAATGAGGATCAACATCAGAACTGGCAACCCAATAGAAAAATCAGGGAGGGGGTGAGTGGCTGAGAACAGATGTTTTTTTTTTTACATGAACTGCTGAATTCAGATTTGACGACAAGGTCTAATTCTTACATACTGTACCTTTAAGTTAGTATTGCGTGGTTTGGAGCTAACCTGCAATACATAATTTGCATCTTTCTGTCCTTGTATCTTATTCCTGTTCAATGTTTCTTTATTTTTTACAAGTTTGTTTTTAGTTTGAGAAAAGTATTCCTGTCTTTTGGTTTTTATTCATTGGTTTTCTGTATTGTTACGCTTTTGTTTACATTTTGACACATGTCAAGACACTTGACTCTGTCACATGATACAATAATGCTGTAAACAAACGCATAGGTTAGTAAAACAAAACAAACTGGAAAGTTTATTTAACAATACCAGGAATCCCACTTAAAATATGAATTTACCATGACAGGTGAGTTTCATGCTCCAAGCCACAGAAAAACTGCTGGAGATCGTAAGTGACAGCAGCCTTAAAAGTAATTTCAAGACATCAACTCTGCTGGTGTTCTGGATTAAAGTCATACACAGAGATCAGCACAACAGCCCTGAAAACCCTGTTGACATTTCAGACATACTGTCTGTGTGAAGCAGGTTTTCTTTTCGGGGTAGACTCTGGACTTAAAGAGGCCATTCCATTAAATCAGTACTAAATAACTTTTCTGCAGCCGAGTCTCAGACGGCCATTACTGGAACCGGTGTTCTGTTGAAATATGCTACCTGTTGAGATGTGCTACCGATTCCTTCCGCACATGTGCCGTTCCACAGTCTTGACTTCAATAAAGAGATTTATTGTTTATGTTTAGTTTCTATATTTTTCCTTAAATACATTTTACCTATCAAATAAAGGACAGAAACACTAAATATGATGTTATTTTTACTTTCTTTGCATTTTCAGAGTGACAGGCAAATGTTTGGACACACCCAGAGGAGAAGGACCCAACAATGGCCACCAAGGACCCAGAGGGCTTTTATATAGAAAATAACAGGGAAGGACCATAAAAATAGGCTTAAATAACTAACAGGTCACACTTGGGTGTCCTGAAAGGCGCTTAATAAATAAAATGTATTATTATTATTATAAACTTGCAATTGTGAGGATCTCTGCTGCTGGTGGTGGTGTTGTGCATTAATTGTTTTGCAGGGCGTGGCAGCAGATGATCAGTGAAGACAGGTGTGGATCATTACCCAGCTCAGGAGAGCTGGGTACTTAAGCAGAGGAGGAACCACAGACAGACGCCAGTTTGTTCCACTACATTTCGTGGTATCCCGGATCCTCTTATCTCCTCTGTGCAGGGCCACCTCCGCAAGGTCCGTCGGATCTGGACCAAGACCCAGAACGCCCTCCAGAGGACGGCCGCCCAGAACAAAAGACGGGCGGACAAGAAGAGGATCCCGGCACCCACATATGTTACAGGTCAGAAAGTCTGGTTATCTGCCCAGGACTTCCCGTTCAAAGCAGCGAACCGGAAGCTAGCCCCCAGGTTCCTGGGTCCATATGAGGTGGAAGCCGTGATCACCCTCATCACTGACTTCGAAAGATCTGCCGCATCCACGTCATCCGCAATAGCCACCACCTCCACCTCCTCCATCCTTGCCAGGCCCTCCTCGCCCCCGTCCTCCGCCCCGTCTCAGTTTAGGGCCCCTACTAACTGTTTGCTTTTTTCAGGTGTGGGGTCGCTGGGTCGGCCGCCAGGAGGCGTCCGTTAAGGGGGGGGGGGGTACTGTGAGGATCTCTGCTGCTGGTGGTGGTGTTGTGCATTAATTGTTTTGCAGGGCGTGGCAGCAGATGATCAGTGAAGACAGGTGTGGATCATTACCCAGCTCAGGAGAGCTGGGTACTTAAGCAGAGGAGGAACCACAGACAGACGCCAGTTTGTTCCACTACATTTCGTGGTACAGAGTGGCCTGTGATTATCGACCAGAGTAATTCATAGCAGTATTTAACCTGCCTTCTCTATCCTTGTGTTTAGCCANGCTGTCCTGGAGCTCCTCTCCCGACTGCAGAACCTCAGCGTGGTAATCGACCCGCTCACCGTGAGGATTGGCTTCACCCTGGAACGTACAAGAGCTCCGTTGCGGTGTTACGCGACCAGCTCTCTCCCTCTGGCTCCCTGTCTGTCTCTGGCTTCCTCTGATCCACACCTTCCCGGTCAGCACGCTGCTGTCACCCCTGCTGCAGTCACGTCTGCACGTACAGCACCCGGACCCGGATTTCCTACCACGAACACCGACAGTCTGAATCACCACCCCTGCGGCAGCATCCCTGGATCTCTCCTCACACCCGGACGTCAAACACGATCCCGTGAGTTTAGCGAGCACGATCCCCGCACACCGCAGCTGGTATCTCAGCCTGTCACTAACCTCTCTCTCTCTCACAACCCAGGACCGTTCCTGTCCCGCACCAGTCCCGTCCTGAGTTTCATCGTTCATGTACAATATTCACGTGTGTGTAACTTGGAGCACTGTATAATATTAAACACTGTTAACTTCGAAAGTTGTTTCCTCGCTGTGTGTGTTTGGAGTTTGGGTCACATTGGAGCTCGAAAACAACCCCACCTGGTTAGCACCATGACAGCAATAACATCTCATTATGAAATAAGTTGTCAATACGTACTATGGCGGCAATTTTCTTCAGGGCAGCATAAATCATCAGAACACCACCTCCGTCTGCGACCCGAATTACTGAAGTTATTTAGTCTATTGTAAAGCCATCGGAGGGTCAAAAGTTATTTTGTACTGCTTTAAAAAACGTCTTTTTTTTTAGGTTTCTGTTGAATATTTTAGCTTCACAGGTGTTCTTACCTTCGTACTGAGTGTGAAAATGGCACAACAACTTCTCTTTCAATTTTTATATGCATGTGGTGATAACACACGAGTTCAAAAAGCCTGTATTTGTTTCGTCACAACTCCTTTGCTCATTAGTATTCATCAGCTCCCGCAGTTGAGACCACACCTAGCATGCTGCTGGCTAAAAGCTGTTAGCCTAAACACGTATCAAACCAGAAGAGACTACGTGCACTGTTGCCATACGCAGCGGGGCAGGAAACAGTATACCTTGCTCTTATAGGCTAGTTTGTTAGTCAGTCAGAGTCCAGCAAATTTGCATAATGAATATTAATGAGTTTCAGCCTAAGCTAGCCGAATCTTGACGCAGATAGATTGAAAGGTCTGTTAATCAGTGCTTCCTAATGTTTTTTAAATATAAAATGTTTCATATTACAGCTTAATACTTCAGAAATAACCACAAAAGTCATGAAATTTGTGTGAAATGGACTCTAACCCTAACCACTTCAGTTATCATGGCCTCCCATTAGCCCTGGGTGGGGCCGTCTCGTTACAGAGAAATACTGATTTGGTGTTGTAGTGATTTACACTTTTCATGTACTTTATATTTGTTTTTATGGTGCATCTTTTTTTAAGGCTTCTTTAAATGTTGACAATACTGAGTTCCTGAAGAAAACCCACATGTGCATGAAGAGAACGTCCAAACTCTGCAAAAAGGCCCAAGATAAGTTTCAAACCCAAGACCTTCTTGATGCAAGGCAACAGTGCCAAATGCTATGTGCTGGTACACGGCAGTGGAGAAAATGTCACTTTGGTCAATAAATGATCTTCCTCATGATCCTGAAACTCTTCACTCTTTTATTGCTTGAATTCTGAATACGTAACTAAATTCTTGGGACAATGTTCTCACAGCATGATCTCAGAGTTGTTGAGCATGTTTGGAGCTCATCTGGGACACTGCTTAGATTTGTTTCTGAGTCATAAAGTGTATGAAATGTAGGACAACTTTATGAGGGATTGCAAACAAAATGAGGGTAAACTGTAAAATAAACTGAGACAGAATCAAAAAACTTGGCTACAAAAAATTATATGACAATTGTTCAATTATTGAAATATGTTTTTAGTTATGCTATATGCCTTCATATTTAAAATAAGTGTTATATTCAGCAGGAAGTGAAAAAAACTAACATTTTCTTGCAATTTTGTGTTTTCATTTAGAGTTACTACGTCACTGGCTTTACATCCCTCTTTTATGGGATCTCTGAGGATGGAGAACATAGAAATGAGGAGGCTCATTATATGTATATCATTATATAAGTATCCTCTACAGAACTGAATATCTTCTGATAAACAATCTACACCAATTATAAAGCAAATAAAAATGTTCTTCTTTGTGCTGTTCAGCTCCAAACTCTGGATTTGGGATCAACTTCAGAGTAAAGAAACAACAAGTCTGCAATAACCTGCACAATACAACAATATAACATTCAAAACAAAAGTGAGTTTCAGATTTCAAGCATTTTTAGAGAAGTGTTAGGAGGATGCTCTGGCTTCCATCCAAACATCCTCAGACGAAGCTGTACAAAGATGGAAACCTTTTGCCACGTTATAATGAGGTCCACTCCCTCACATTTTTTCAACAGGCGTGAATACACTTTCACATGATTTTTTTCAAGGTTTGGTTAGACCCACGCTAAAACAACCACCACTGGCAGGTCCATGGTTTCCATAAATCATGTTTAATTTGGTATCACCTGACATCTAAATTGAATGTAGGCCATCTGAAGCTACAGCTCAAAACAAAAAACAGGCAGCATCTTGGCCACATTCATTTTGTGTGGCCACAGCCTTAAGACAGTGTTAGAAAAAGAACATGCACAGAAGCATTATTTAGAGCTTCAGTTGTTTTAGGGTGCTAAAAGTAGTTCAGTTATGAAACCTCAACTTCACACAATTACAGAGGTTCCCCAACATTTGGAGTTTTAAATCTACATGATGAAATCCCAAAGTTTATTATAACTTTTTGATTCGAGTACCAGGATAAAACAATCTATCATATAACCTACATATTTAGTATTTTGATTCTTGTTCATAGTCATTTCTATTACATTTTTTTCTGTGTTTGGTTTCAAATGTTGTGTATTTTTGGTGTTCTCCCACGCACTGTCGCTGTCAGGTGAATGGAACTAGGCTGTCCTGACCCACACACGGTGTCTGGTGCATCTGCCTGAAGTTGTGGAAGGGTCGCCTAAAATGAATCACCAACTTCTTTAGTGCAAAGTGTCAAATCTAACATCCATTCTATGGGTTTTTAGTGCCCAATGTGACACATCCATTCTTAATATCTTATATTAAGTTCTTATATAAATATGGAAAATCATTCTGTTCTGTTACAGTGTCATAGTGGATCCGCTCTACAAGTATAATTAGATTTGTTTGAGTGTTTGCTTCTCTGGCTGAACTGCGTTATTAAATCATCTCCAATTATCAGTTATCAATACTGAAAACTACCTGTGTTTACAGTCCAAATGACCACCGACGGATAAACACACACACTGTTTATATGCATAAAACTGTTGGAGGATATTCACTGTGTAATAAAAAAGAATAAAAAGGAAGACTGCAGCAGCATGAGAGGCTGCTGCCTGAGTCAATAAGACAGAAGGCATTTTTCTACTGATTTAATGTTTAATCACGCAAAGAACTTTAACAAATAATGTAAATTTTAAAAAATGGTAGTCTAAAAAAATGATATTGAATACTGAAAAAAAACTACTTCTTCTCGATATCTCGCATATATAAAACTAACTTATACACGAGTATATATGGTATTACAAAATTCTGGATACTTTGATCCAGAAAAGAAAAATACAAGTAACCTGCTGATTTTTTATCACTACAAGAACAAATGACGTAATAAACTTGCAACACAAGGGTTCAAATGAAGGCAACTGGACTTCTTTGGTTACTTGAAGACGTTTCGCTTCTCATCCGAGTTTTGTCAATTCTAACTGGAATATGGGAGAATCAACTACATCTTATAAGCTTGTTTCTTCCATATTCCAGTTAGAATTGACAAAACTCCCCGGATGAGAAGCGAAACGTCTTCAAGTAACCAAAGAAGTCCAGTTGCCTTCATTTGAACCCTTGGATCACCATGACCTGGATGACTGAGAACCTTCACCAGCAACTTGCAACAAACAGCAACAGACATTCAAGACTCTGCAGAATCTGACGTGTGTAATAGATTTGATGTTCCTTCAAAAGTTCTGGAGCTCGATCCAGAAGAATAACTACTGAACTAATAATGAGATCAATGTAAATCTAATATGTAAAGGTATTTTAATGGTCGATGTATTTGATAACGTCGATACAACAAACGTGAGATTGTTGGTGTAAATCACAATAAGCACCAAGGTGCTTGGTGGAGGTCTGTGATCTACGAGGGATTTTCTAGTTTCCCCTGTTTTTTTTTTTTAAATTCAGATGGTTTTACCTGTACTCAGTTTTGTTTTTTCTGTTGTGGATTTTTGGTTCTGTCATGAATAACCTGATGCCACACCCAAATGCTGAACAACTAAAGCTTCAATTTCAGATAAAATCTACAGGGTAATATTGTAGCTGTCATCTTATATCAGGAACTGGATCTGCAGCAGACAGGAGAGATGAAGGAGCTGGTACGGGACGAATGGAAAGGAATAGATGGAAGAGATTAATCACTTCATGCCACATGGAGAGTCCAGGAGACTCAGGAGCCAAACTTGGAATGAGGAAGGAGAATGGGGGACTGAGGTGCAGGGGAGTCCAGGAGGCAGAGATTGGGCAGGACTTCCAGGTGGGAGGGTTCAAACAGGTCCAAACAGGGGTGGCTGAATTCCAGAGAAGGTGGTTCCAACAGATCATGATCATGGTGAACTGGTGGCAGAGGCAGGGAGTGTTTATATCAGAGGAGCTGAGTAGTGGCAGGCGCCCAGTGTAAATATCAAACATTTCTTGATTCATGAGTGAACACAGGTGTGACTGCTGGATACTGGTGCCAAGGCTCCACCCAGAGGCGGAGACAACCAGGCTGGACCAGCCTCTTGGAAACCTGCAGAGAAATAGAACAGGAGGAAAATAAAACACCAAGAGGAGGAGAGCACATCAATTAAAGTAAAGAGAAAACCCAAAAAATGGTTCAACAGAGCCCAGAATCCCCACAGAGGCTTCTTTAATATGTTTATACTGTATTTTGTTTTATATTATTCATTCATCAGCCTTTCCTGTTTTGCATTTTTCTCCTTTTGGTTCTAGTTTCTAGTCATTTATTCAGTCAGTTCATTTCCAGATGTTACTGTTTTTTTATCTATTTGCCTCCTGATTCTCTTACCTGTCTGTCTCTCTTTACTTCCCCCTCATTATGTAAGTTGTTTGCTGTCATGACAACCATTTGGTTTCCTTATTAAAACTCTATATTATTTTAATCCTCCCTGTGTTTCTACCTGAATTTGAGTCCGTTCATTAACACATCATGACATGTTTCTACTAGAAAAACAGTTGTAAGAGCATGCAGGCACACACTGCATGATTACAATTATTTAAACCCTCCATTCTTAAAATACTTCATTAGGCCCAAAAATCACCCAGAACATCCATAACAACCCATTAGGAATGCTTTTGACTTCACTGAGAGGAACTCTACAGAGAATTATGACAAACCCTTTAAAATCCTGCGGTTTACATTTTTTCTCTGAAACAAATAGAGGACATGTCTGTTTCCTATCCCACAGTCAAGCATCGTCCTCCCTTTATAGTCAACAGTTTAAGTAAACTCTCATGAGCCAAATGAGTCTCTGTCAGACATAATGCAGAGATAGGATGTCTTGATTGGTTTTTGAATGCCTGTATATATTTACTGTCTGTTTTCTCCTGCAGCCCCACTCTCTCCACTCTTTGTCAAACTATGCTGACAGAAGGATATTGTGTCATGTTAAATGACTATTTTGTCATCCAAGAAAAGAAAAATGGGAGCAAAACCAATTTTCAGGATTGTTTGACGAAAAAGACAAGAGGAAAAAAAAGAGTTGAGACATTTAAGGACAGCTAAAAAAGTGGGAAATCTGGAAAAGAGAAATTATAAGCAGAGGGGGTAAAAAAGGACGAGAGAGTTAAGAGCAGTATTTGAGAGGAGCAAGAGAGACGATGGAGGGAAAGAGAGGAGGAGGGGAAAAGTGAGGGAAAAGTTAAAATGTGGGAGCAGTGAGAACGTGAGCAGGCGGAGCAGAGAGTGATGCAAATGGGTGGGATGGAATTTACTCAAAACTGGAAGCCAAGGCAAATGTGCAGCTGTCAAAGACTTTTGTTTGTCTTGAAAAACATCCTTTCTTTCTTTACTCAGCTTGTTTCAACAGACAAAGAAATATTTGTAAAAAAATAAATCAGAGGGAAAAAGGAAAAGTTTCTGCAAAATTTCGAAATGGTTAAAAATGAAATAAAAACCCAGCAGGAAGAAAGCAAGAAGAAAACACGAAACTGGGGAGAAAAATGAGGATCGGCACGTTTTTAATACATATGGAACAAACTAGTGGTGGGGGGGAGGAAAAAGTGGTTAACAGTAAAGAGTTCAACACAGCAGAGAAGAAACATGAGAAAAACAGAGGGAAAAAGAATGATTAGTTTTTTTTTTCACAGTACACCATGTCTCCCTCAGCCTCCCTGTGGACCCACAGCCTGCGCACATGTGAGCACCAGAGCGCATATGTTTCTACTACTACATGATAGGCTGCGGGGAAATATAGGAATATCTGTGTGAGTATTGGGAGGGAACAGAAAAAGAAGGTGGAGTAATATTAACAAAGCTGCTTTTCCAACAATGAGCTTCACCTTTATGTACCTTGAGTTTTCCAGTCATGTCTCAGTACTCACCCTGAGGGAGCTCCTTACTGCCTCGTCTCTCCCTGTACGAAGATAAAACCTCAGATGAAGACAGATTAATCAGCAGCATCCCCTTTTCTCTCAATCACAATCTAATCCAACCCAAGTTTATTTATAAAACACTTTAAATCAACCAGCACCTTGTTCTGTAGTAAGTAATCATAGAAAATAACAACTATCTTCTGTCTTACTTTGACCCTAAAACGCAAATAAAATAATGTTTCTATGTTTTACAGATTGAGCAGAGCTCAGGTAGAAAAGATAGACTCCCCAAAATATTTTTGTCATGTCACCAGTTTAACATTGGTCATTAAAGCATGATCATACAGGTAAGAACCTAGAAGTGATAAAAACAAGTTCAGAATAAATTAGAATGCTAACTCCATGCTACTAGTCCATTTTAAGGTAGCACTGTGTGGTGTGATGGTGTTCTGAGTAGTTCTGGATGTGAAACCTGCTGGTGGTTTGTAGATTGTGGTGATGGCACAACAGTGTCCGAAGGAAACAGGAAGTAGCACGGATAAACCTATCTGGAATGTATGAAGAGCCCTGAAGCATCATGAGGTTTTCCAAATTTACTGCTATCGAACCACCCGACTGTGGTGGTTGTGGAGAATGTAGTGGCATTGCCATCCTGTCATGGCCTCTGTTTGGTGCGAACCCTCTTACAAGCACAAGCTCCAGACAACAAAACAGTTTTAAAATGTTTATTGAAAAGTATGAGAAGAGCACGGCCAGGCACGTGACTCCTGTGCTGCTGGCGGTACAGGAACCGGGCCTCACCGGGATGGAACCGTGGGACTCTAGACGGTGAGAGCACAGGTTAGATATCTGAGGGTTGTGATGTTGGAGCAAGCATGAGAACAGGAAAGCAGGCTTACGTGGATGGCGCAGATGGTGGTGGTAGCGAGGAGGAGTGGTTAGCGGCTGAAAGAGGTCTGTGGTCCGGAGTGAGATGTGCAGGTGCTGGAGGGTGAACAGATCAGCTCTGGGTCCGTGTGTCCAGCAGGTGCAGGCTCCGGGGAGGAAGAGACAGGCGGAGAGCAGGTCCGGGGAAAACCAAGCCAGCGTGAGAGCCTGTGGAAGCGGCTGCTCTCCAGGGCAGGAGGTGCGGATCCTCGGAGAGGCGACAGATCCGGGTGAAAACTCCGAGCGTTGAGAGAGAACTATCTGGCGCCTGTCTCGTGTTGATCCTCCCCTTAAATCCCCTCTCAGGTGAAGAGGAGAATGAGCCACACCTGCCGCTCCAGAGCTGATCCACCTGTTGGAAATTAGGTTAATCGCACCCACACACACACTCACACCCACAGACAGATCAGCCACATAACACATCCATGTTTCAGCTTAAAACAAGAGTTAAAAGTACCAAAAAACTAACACAAGCCTTGGATTAAACTAAAACAAAGAACCAGGAGCGTTTCAAATTTTTAAATAATTATGACAAATTACTTCAATTGTGTTTAAAGAGGCCATTTCATGACTTTGTGGTTATTTCTGAAGTATTAACCTGTAATATGAAACATTTTCTATCTAAAAAAATGTCAGGAAACACCGATTAACAGACCTTTCAATCTATCTGTGTCAAGATTTGGTTGGCTTAGGCTGAAACTCATAAATATTTATGATGCAAATTTGCTGGACTCAGAGATTGGCTAACAAACTAGCCTATGAGAGCACGGCTTCTTTTTTCCTTCCCTGCTGCGCATGGCAACAGCACACGTAGTCTCTTCCTGTTTGCTACGTCTTATGCTACAGCTTTTAGCCAGCAGCATGCTAGGCGTGGTTTCAACTGCGGAAGCTGCTGAATACTAACGAACAAAGGAGTTGTGATGTAACAAATACTGGCCGTTCGAACTCGGGTTTTATCTCCACTTGCGTAGTTTGAAAGATAAAAACTGAAAGAGAAGTTATTGACCTGTTTTCACACCCACTATAAAGATAAGAACACCTGTGGAGCTAAAATATTCAACAGAAACCTCAGAAAACCTGTTCTTTAAGGAGAACTCACTAAACACTGATACGTATGTTATGTTTTCTTAACTAATAATAACTATTTATGGTTTCTGTTAAATCATTAGCAGCAACAAGTTTTAAATTGGACTCCTTCGAGGCAAAAGAGAAAAAACATTCTGTTACTTCCACTAATAGATCTGTCAACCAAACTGTGTGGGACTAAATAAATATCCATCCATCCATTTTCTAAACCTGCAGTTCCCTATTCAGAATCGCAGGGAGCTGGTGTCTGTCTGCAGCAGTCTTTGGGCGGGAGGCGGGGTTACACCTGGACAGGTGGCCAGTCCATCACAGGGCCACATATAGACAAACAACCACTCACACACACACTCAC
Organism: Pachypanchax playfairii; assembly: GCA_006937955.1. Classification (NCBI taxonomy): domain Eukaryota; kingdom Metazoa; phylum Chordata; class Actinopteri; order Cyprinodontiformes; family Aplocheilidae; genus Pachypanchax; species Pachypanchax playfairii. The sequence goes on along the minus strand of SSNP01000122.1, from coordinate 402,548 downwards.
ACCAAGGGACAGTTTGGAGTCACCAATTAACCTCTTATATGTTTTTGAGTTGTGGGAAGAAACTGGAGAAAACCCACATTTGCATGAGAACATGCAAACTCCATGCAGAAAGGTCCCAGACCAGATTCGAACCCTCTACCAACTGCACCACCGTGCAGCCCCACTGAGAGTGAGTAAATGTTCTGTGTGAGAATGAAAAAACTTGAGTTTACATTCTCTCGGTTTATAAGTAAACATACATACAACAGGAATGTGTCTTTGTGTTTTGGGAATGTGAGATCTATAAATATTGTCTGTTTTTGTGTGTATTGGGGTAAAAGGGTGACAGAGAGCGTAAAAGAGCATGTGTGCTTCATGTCAACACACACTTTTCTTAACAAGTGCTTTTGTAAATTTGAACAGACCTGTTATAAATTTAAGTGCTTTCTCTTTCTCTCCTTCTCTGTCTCATGCTTCACATTTCAACCCCATCATCCTTTATTTGTGATTGCTAGCTGAGAGTCTTGATGAATTCAGTGTGGTTCTGGGACCTTTTCCTCTCTCTCTTTATGCTAAAACACCCCCTTAAAAAGTTCCAGCAAATTTATTTATGAAGATTTATTTTCCTTTTATTCATCATACTGTAGAACTCAATTTGTTTGAAATTAGACCAGTCTAAGTTTGTTTTAGTAACATGGTAACACTGGTCACTTAGTGGATTAACCAACAGATAATGGTGCAGCTTAAGTCAAGCTTTAAAGAGGCCATTTCACACAAATCCTATGACTTTGTGATTATTTCTGAAGTATTAACCTGTAATATGAAACATTTTATATCTAAAAAACATTAGGAAACACTGATTAACAGACCTACAATCTGTCTGCCTGAAGACAGGCTTCGGGCTGCAACTCATTCATATTCATTATTCAAATTTGCTGGACTCAGGTTGGCTAACAAACTAGCCAATAAGAGCAAGACATACTGTTTCCTGCACGTAGACTCTTCCGGTTTGCTACGTCTTATGCTATAGCTTTTAGCCAGTAGCATGCTAGGCGTGGTTTCAACTTCAAAGGAGTTGTGACAAAACAAGTACAGGCCATTCGAACTCGGGAGAACTCGGGTTTTATCGCCACCTGTGTAGTTTGAAAGATAAAAACTGAAAGAGAAGTTGTTGACCTGTTTTCACACCCAGTATGAAGGTAAGAACACCTGTGGAGCTAAAATATTCAACAGAAACCTCAGAAAAAAAGTTTTTAATGGAAGGGCCTCTTTAAGCATAAATACATGTAATAAAGGTGTCAGTTGGGATGTGGTCCACAAGACAAATTTAGTATAAACATAAAAAGGAATGAAGCAAATCATTTTAAAAGTAATTAAGCCATAAATATAATTGTATTTTAATAAATAGAACAAAGTCTGTTGTTGCATTTAATTTGTTCCTGGAAGTCAGAATTCTTAGTTCTAAGCCTGTAAAGTTGTGCGTTACCACTAATTTTCTTTCCGATCCAAAACCAAGTAAATTTCAGACCAGTATTGGTGATACCAATCCGATACCAATACTTTGCTAAAAAATGTTCTGTTTGAAAAATTAAATTTTAAAATTAGTGTATTTAAGGCGGCTGTTCTCATTTGACTACCACCCATAAATACCTTTATACCAGATGATTGAAATCACTTTCCCCAATTTAGAAATGGTGCAAAAAGTCTAAACAACTCCACATTCTGTCCTACTTGGATCCCTGAGGGTTGTCTGTTTCACCCTCGCAGGACCTTATCCTTCCTCTCCTCCTCTGATCATGACATCTTCATATTCTGTCTTATGATTTATTTTTAAATATTTCATGATGTTTATAGCGTTTCCACGTATTGGTTCAGTCATTTTAAGGGCGGGGACACTGCGTTCAGAGTTACTGCATTCATTTGGAGAAGGAAAGTTAATGTTCCACACACCATCTGTAACTCTTGAATGGAAGTTAGTGCTTTTATTTTGATACACACAGTAGACTTCCTCCACAGATCCTGCCAGTGTAAAAGCACATAACATGCTACTGGTGAACAATTCACAGTCTTCATACACGTTACACACTGCATTGATGCTGTTTGTGACACAAAAGTTGCTCCACACACAACGGTGTTTTTTCTGCCGTGTTGATTCTAGCTGACAGCAAGCGGACTGCAGCTACAGGTGAGCAGCGCCACTCTGCGTCCTTCTGCTTTTATACTGTAACGTCACGCACTTTGCTAGACGGAAGAAGAAGTACTTCCAACGAACTGAACATGATTTATACAATTTTCCAGTTAATGACAAACTACATATTGACTTTAAATGACTAAAATATCGATATTCCAAAACATAAAAAGCTGGAATCTGAGGTATCGATCTTTTAGTATCAATCCCCACATCCCTACTGTAAACTCAGCTGGAATGCCTGGTATCAGGACTGGTATCTTTCCCCAACAGCCTTTTGGCAGAGGTCAGTCTACCAGCGCATTACAACATCGAAGGGAAAATTTTTTTGTGTTAGGAGTCATACTTAAATGATACGAAGTAGCTCTGTTGTCTTTGTATGAAAGTGAAACGTCTGGCTTACAGAAAGTTCAAAGCTCCCACATAAGTTCTGAATGATCCTGATCATGAGAGAATTTATTTGGTCTGGCTCATATTTTGTTCAGTAAGTGTTCAGTAACTATAAAAGCCTCTTCACTGCGTTCTAATCAACTCTAATCAAGGATCTTACTTTAAAATGGGAAACACTCCAATCAATCAATCAATCAATCAATCAATCAATCAATCAATCAATCAATCAATCAATCAATCAATCAATCAAATGTTAATTATAAAGCGCTTTTCATACAAAAATGCTATTCAAAGTGATTTTACACAATAAAAATGACTCCACATACATGTATATCACCGGCCCACCCCACAGGTTGAACATGAATGCATCTATACCCCCCTCCCCCGTCCTACACCCATGTGCAGATGCACTCAGGAGCAATATTAAAAATACTAATAGAAAGAACAGTGAGCCAAGTACAGATGAGCCAGGTTAGGTAAGGAAACACCATCAAGGGAGCCATATGCACCAGTAGCTTCAGCTCAACATAGCAGTGGCCGATTAATGATAGTATAAAACATATAACCAGAAAACCACTGGTCATTCATTTGTTTGTCCATATATATTTTGAAGCATTGCTTTGTCAGCGTTTTTTGGGTCATGTTTTTTTTGGTATTTTAGCACATTTTTATACAACTTTTCATTTTATACCAAAAACCGACAGAGGAGTGCCCCCTCCAGGTTAAAACGCTACACTGCACTTGAATTTGAATCAGGCATTGCTATTGGCTGAGACCTTATTTTCTTTAAACGTGATGTCAGGATTCTGGTGCTATGGAGTATAAAAGAGCTCGGTCTCGGCCACACCTCCGCTCAGTAATGAGTTTAAACAGGAAGTGTATATGGCCGTTATCAGAGTTCATTTTAATATTTGTGACTGTGTGTAAACATGTTTAGAACACAATAATGAATGATTTCTCTTCATGCAGGGATACTTTGATTTATACCTTGGACACCTCTCTAAAACATGTTTTTGTGTGGACAATAATGTGCAGTGGTCGCACACGCAGCCACACACGATGAGGCTGAGTTACAGATATTACACGAGCTAATCCAAATTTAGATTTTGCTTTGCTCAACAACAGTATAACACAAAGGGACGGGGCTCATTCTATGCTGCTTAAACCACTGCAGTACAAACCAGAGGGTGGGATTTACCCCCCTCTGCTTTTTGATGTCCCCCCCCTCTGGTCCTTTATTTTTATTATTATTTTTGTTTCTCTTTCTCATATGACCATACTTGCCAACCCTCCCAATTTAACCGGGAGAATACCGAATTTTAATGCTTTCCCGGGACCATCATTCTCCCTAATTTCTTCCGATTTCCACCTGGATAACAATATTGTTAAACCATCCGTCATCGGACGCTGTTTCCGGCCGGACAATAATTATGGTTACACCTTGAAGTCGCCACCATCTGTTGCACAGGTACTGCTATTTAATTAGTTAACTTACCTTATTACTGTGGACTGTTGTTTTGTAAAATAAATAAGCACCGTGTGTTTAATGTGTGTATGTGCTACCAACCCCCCTCCTGCCGCGGTTCTTTTGGACCATTTGAAAGTGAAAAAAAAATCCCCCCTCTGCTTTTTTCACAAATCGCACACTGGAGGTAGCAAACAGGAAGACACGACGTCTGATGTTGCCATGCGGAGAGGGGCGGGAAACAGTATACCTTGCTCTCATAGGCTAGTTAGTTAGCCAATCTGAGTCCAGCAAATTCGAATAATGAATATGAATGAGCTGCTGCCCGAAGCCTGACGGAACCAGCTGGAACCAGCCGAAGTTTGACAGAGACAGATTGAAAGGTCTGTTAATCAGTGTTTCCTGACATTTTTTAGGTATAAAATGTTTCATATTACTGGTTAATAATAAAATAACCACAGAGTCATGAAATTTGCGTGAAATGGCCTCTTTAAAACATTATAAGCAGACTGTGGCTCTCACTATGAACCACTACCAAGATCTTAAGTCTGTTGTATATTCTTTTTTTTTTTTTAACTCAAATTGAAGAAATTATTTGCAAATTGGAATTTATTTTAAAATTTTTAAAGGGGCCAGTGATTGGTTTCTTTAGGAAAAGTTTCTTGGGGTCACAGTTAAAGTGAGAAGATATATTTTTCTATTTTACAAATGAAGCTACTCTATGGGAATAAAGGAGTCCTCTTCTGCTGGCCATGAGTAAGAAAGCACATTTATAGCCCTTCCACACTGGCTTTATTACACCAGGCTACATCACTTTTTTATACAAGCTACAACATTGATCTAGTTTTTAAGTAATTTCTTGGAATAACATCTTTCACCAAGTTAAATCTGATTTGAAACATGATCATGAATGAAAACCCTCTGTGTCCCAATGGAAATAATAATCCTTTGATCTTCAGCAAAATCTGACACCAATTAAAACAGAGCAAAATAATTTAATCAAAAATCAAACCTTGCAGGATACACTAGCATCACACACTCAATTGTCTGGGTTTATATGCATAAAGTATTTATTTTCTTTTAGAAATGTCTTCTCTTTGTTTGTTTTTCAGTCAAAAGTTTGAATGTTTTTTTTAAATGAATCAGATACAGATGTTCTGACTTTTGGATTGCTTGTCTGATGGGATGAATTGTTACTGTGAAAGTGGCAGACACTGATGTGGGCAAGTATCCGACTCCACTTTGAGCTTTATGAGCAATTACTTTTATAACAATCTTTATAAAATAGTGTAGTTATGTGGTTAGATCTCAGAACAGAACAATAATAACAAAATAAACAAAAGTTCAAGGTTTATGTTTAAAAATTTGTTAAAATAATCAAAGAAATTATTTAAAGAAAATGTGTTGCTCAAATTCTTAAACTACAGCATCAAAACACTTTCAACAATGCTAAGAGCATCCCTTCAATTACATAACTAGAACATCACTCAGAGTTCAGACCTCCAACAAAAACCTCAGTTCCCACATATTGTGATTTACCAAAATAAGAGTCTAACTTTTGTTGTATTGACATTATCAGATTCAATGACTATGAAAACACCTTTAACGGTTAGATTGACATCACTTCACTTTTTCAGTCATGGTTGTTTTCTTCTGGATGGAGCTCCAGAACTTTTGAAGGAACATCAAATCCATTAACACACTTCTGATTCCACAGTCTTGACTATCTTTTGGTGTTTGTTTGTAAACAATGGGGTGATCGTGCCTTCGCTGTGGTCGGACCAAAGCTCTGGAACTCTCTGCCTTTTGAATTACGTTCTATCACAACTCTCTCCTTGTTTAAGGCCAGATTGAAACATCACTTGTTTTAATGAGCTTTTTAGTGTTGAGTGTCGCGTCACTCGGAAACTGTTTTTTAGTTTGTTTTTGTGGATTGACTGCTTCAGTGTATCTCTTGCTTTTCAACCTTCTTTTTGCCGTTCAGCGCTTTGGACAACCTACAGTTGTTGTAAAGCATTTTTATTTAAAAAAAATGATTGATTGATTGATTTGTTGATTGATTTGTTGCAGGTTTATAACATCATTTGTTTTTGCAGTGATAAAAAGTCAGAAGGTTCCCTATTTTTTGCTTTTCTGGATCAAAATATCCAGAATTTTGAAACAATCCAGATCAGTCCTTGATCCAGATAAATCCTTGGTATCATTTAGAACCTGTTGTGAACTCATCCTTTATTTTGTTACCGAGCCCCTGGACCATTTATTGGGGAGTTACGTGCAGACATGTTAAAACAGTCCAATCTCACATGATGAAGAATCCTTTAAACATTCCTGGATCTAGATCAAAACCTACTCACTTGAGCCATTTTCAATTGAAATTAATTGAATTTGAATTGAATAATCCTTTATTGTCCCACAGGGGGAAATTACAATGGGAGATACAAAAACTTTAGCCCTCACTCTCCCGAGGCACATAACCTGAGGTCCACCATGAGGTCACACAGGAGAATACATACATAAACATATATAAGCATGTATAAACCTATGTGTAGAAAACCAGATGAATATCAGACAACATGAGGTTGGATAGGAGGGAAAAAAAAAGATTCCTTCCACCCAGTGCCCTCAGAGGGGGCGCTGGATGGGAGCAGAAAAAATAAACTCATTAGCAGGGGGCGAACAGATACGACGTAACACAGTGCGGATATTAAGGGGCGTGAATGCAGTGTGTGATAGGGCAATGTGTGTGAGAGGAATGTAAACACCGTCGGTGAGCTACGCTCTCAGATGTTTTTTGTCAGGAAATCACTGTCCTTGAGAGTCCGTTCTCCCCAGTTTCAGCTTGGGGCAGGGGAGGGGAGCTGAGTTAGAGGCCTGCGCGGGACGGAATTTCCAGTCCCGCTCCCGCCCGCAAAGGACTATGATTTTAAGTCCCGCTCCTGCCATATTTTGTCCCGCTCCCGCCCACAATTCCCGCATTCGTTCTAGAACGAGGTGGCAGCAAATTGTAGTAGCTCTGTCTTTGCTATCGTGATTTTTTAAAATTACAGCCGTCTTTTGACAGACTTCAGCTGTCAAATTAGTTTTGTTTTAAAGGGGATTTTGCGTCGGTTCGGGGGCTGTGCTGCACGGGAGAGTTTTTTGGATGTTTTTGGCTCTTTTTGGCTGTTTCCAGATTTGGTTATGATGAGTCTCCATGGCAACGGAAGACTTGTTTATCAGCGTGACCAACTGATAAAACTCTCCCAAATCAAAATTAACAGTGAAATAACACAGCAAATCCCGCTGGAGTTGAAGAGAAAGAGAAGAGGACGCAGGGCAGGAGTGAAGCAGAGAGAAAAGCGGTGGAGATTTAAACCGTTTCTTCCAACTGTTGTGATGGGTAACGTCAGATCGCTAGCTAACAAAACGGACGAGCTCGAGGTGCTAACCAGGTCCCAGAGAGAGTACAGAGAATGCAGTTTTATGTGTTTCACTGAGACGTGGCTGCATGAACACATCCCGGACAGTAACGTGTCTGTACACGGCTTTATGACGGTCCGCGCAGACCGCAGTAAGCAACTCAGCGGGAAGCTGAGGGGAGGTGGTATCTTAGTGCTGGTTAACCAGCGTTGGTGTCATCCTGGACATGTCACCGTAAAGGAGAAGATCTGTACGAGGGACATCGAACTGTTAGCTGTGAGTTTTCGTCCATATTATTTACCCAGAGAGTTTACCTGTGTTATTCTGGTAGCGGTTTATATAATACCTGGTACCGCTCCAGAAACTGCCTGTGATGTCATCAGCTCCGTTGTTGCGAGGCTACAAACACAGCATCCAAACTCAGTTGTGGCGATCTCTGGAGACTTCAACAACGTCTCCCTCTCTACAGCTTTACCAACATTCCAACAGTTTGTCAGCTGTTCCACCAGAGAAAATAAGACGTTGGACTTATTTTATGTAAATATTAAAAATGCATACAGCTCCTCTGCCCTGCCACCTTTAGGAAGATCTGACCATAATCTGGTTCTTCTCACCTCCACATACAAGCCCATCGTTCAGCAGCAACCAGTGATCACAAAAACCATCAAAACCTGGTCTAATGATGCTGAAGGTGCTCTGAAAAGTTGCTTCGAGGCTACGGACTGGAATGTCCTCTGTGAACCTCATGGAGACAACATCAACACCATGACTGAGTGTGTGACAGATTATATAAACTTCTGTGTGGACAGCATCGTACCAACAAGAACTGTGAGGTGCTTCCCCAATAACAAACCCTGGATCACCAGAGACCTGAAAAAGCTGCTGAACATCAAAAAGAAAGCCTTCAGGGATGGTGACAGGGAGTTATTAAAGACAACACAAAAACAACTTAAAGCACAAACAAGGAAGTGCAAGGAGGACTACAGGAGGAAGCTAGAGAGTCAGCTCCAGCAGAACAACGTGAGGGATGTGTGGTCTGGAATGAAGAAGATCACCGGCTTCAAGGTAAAGGGGGACCAGACTGATGGAGGTCTGGACAGAGCTAATGAACTGAACATGTTCTTCAACAGGTTCAGTTCCCCCCCTGCCTCCATCCCCACAGACCACACACCCTCCATGAGCCCACAGCTTTCCTGTCACACCTCCACTTCGTCACCCTGCAGCTCAGTCATGGACCAGAACACTGCATCATCTTCCTCCACCTCAGAGCACCCAAAGACCTCCTCTGCCTCCACCTCCACTCTGTCGGTGACCTGCTACCAGGTCAAGAAACAACTGGAGAAACTGAACCAGAACAAGGCTGCAGGTCCAGATGGTGTCAGTCCCAGAGTTCTCAAGACCTGCTCAATGCAACTATGTCCAGTTCTCCAGCACCTCTTCAACACCAGTCTGAGACAGAAAACAGTTCCTGTGCTGTGGAAAACATCCTGCCTTGTTCCAGTACCTAAAAAACCACAACCAGCTGAACCAAACGACTACAGACCAGTTGCCCTGACATCTCACGTCATGAAAGTCCTGGAGAGACTCTTACTGGCTCACCTCAACAAGCAGGTCAGCACCTTTCAGGACCCATTACAGTTTGCATACCGTAATGGGCTTGGGGTTGAAGATGCCATCATCTACCTGCTTCACAGAGCACACGCTCATCTGGACCAATCAGGCAGCACTTTGAGGGTCATGTTCTTTGACTTCTCAAGTGCTTTTAACACAATTCAGCCTGCTTTGTTATGTGAGAAGCTCCATAAATTCCAGGTGGATTCCTCCACAACCTCCTGGATTTATGACTACCTCACAAACAGACCACAGTTTGTGAGACTGGGGGGTTGTGTGTCTGGGATGGAGGTCAGCAGCACTGGAGCGCCACAAGGAACTGTACTCTCACCATTTCTCTTCACGATGTACACCTCTGACTTCCAGTACAACTCTGAGTCCTGTCATCTGCAGAAATACTCTGATGACTCTGCAGTTGTTGGGTGCATCAGTGAGGGACAAGAAGCTGAGTATAGGGAACTGGTCAGTCAGTTTGTGAAATGGTGCAGTAACAATCATCTCGTTTTAAATAGCAGCAAAACTAAGGAGATGATTGTTGACTTCAGGAGGAGAAAGAATCAACACAGCAGTATTTCCATCCTAGGAGAGGAGGTAGAGGTGGTGGAGGAATACAAGTACCTTGGAGTTCAGCTGGACAACAGACTAGAGTGGAAATGCAACACAGAATACATCTACAAGAAAGGTCAGAGCAGACTCTACTTCTTAAGGAAGCTGAGATCTTTTAATGTCTGCACCAAGATGTTGCAAATCTTCTATAGGTCTGTTGTGGAAAGTGCAATCAGCTTTGCAGCCATCTGCTGGGGCAGCAGCATCAGAACCAGAGACTTGAAGAGAATCAACAAACTGATCAGGAAAGCTGGATCTGTGCTGGGAGTATCTCTGGAGCCGCTGGAGCTGATTGTACAAAAAAGAATGCTGGACAAGCTGATGAAGATGATGGAGGACTCTTCTCACCCTCTGCACGACACAGTGATCAAACAACAGAGTGTGTTCAGTGAGAGGCTTCTTCAGGTCCGATGCAAGACCGAAAGATACAAAAGATCATTCCTGCCTGCAGCCATTAGCCTCTACAACAAGAACAGACCTTGATTTTTATTATTGTATTGTTGTCTTCATTGTTGTTTTTAGTGTTGGACAAAAAAAAAAAAAAACTACTACAACGTTGAATTTCCCTTCTGGGATAAATAAAGTATTTTTCATTTCATTTCATTCATTTCATTTCATTTCATTTCATTTCATTTCATGATTCAGACGTTCCCGTTATTTCTCACGAAAGTTCTTGTCTTTGGCTTGGGTAATTAAATGCTGAGCTTAGAGCATACCACTGACCGATCATTCACCAAGGGCAGTGGGGAAGGAACGCGTTGCCAACTTGGCAAGTGGCATGCGCAGCTGAGGCGATCCCCAACACACATCTGTAGACAACAGATTATTGAGATGGATGGTCGTGAGGGAGCTGGAGCTGCTGGTTGTCACAGAACCATCACAGCACAAAAAAACCAAACATTCAATCAGACTCCTGCTCACTCATTGCATAAATTTAAGGTGCATTCACACCGGCCACTTTGTCAACGTCAAGCAACGCTGATAACGCTCCAAATTTGACGTTTGAAGTTGAAGCTCATAACGCCTGCCAGTCAGAGCGCATAGGCGTTAAAGCTCATAAAGCCTGACCGAAAAAGAGCGCGAAGGCGGGGCTTCCTTTGTTATCGAATGTTCGGAGCTATTGCGGATCATATTGAGACAGTGGCTTGGATTTATTTACTTCATAGATCTAGACAACGTCGACGTCGGGTGCATCAGTGCCGTTTGTGGATACACCCCATTCTTCAGATGCGTTCTGAGTTTGATGAGTTTAACCATTTGCTCCAGGAGCTACGTTTGGATGAGGTTCATTTATCTTCCATTTTGGCTGATCCCGCTTCTTTCTGGCTATGTGCTGTGACGTCTTACGTCACTACGATGAGACGCTCTGATTGGTTGACATGCCGCTTCAAGAGCGTCATCAACGTCAAAAGTTCAGCTAGCTGAACTTTGAGCTTTGCTAGCTTTTCAAGCGTCAACGCCTGAAACGCTAGAAAAGCTTGAAAAGTTGCCGCTCATAAGGCTCACAAAGCGACGCAGAGCCGTTGACGTCTGTCTGACACCCGTCCACCATAGACTTTACATATAAACTTGCCGCTTATGAAGTTGATGGTTGGGCCGGTGTGAATGCACCATTAGACTCAATCAGCCTGATATTGTGCTTATTATTGTGTTGTTTGGACGGTGGGACGAAGCCGGGAGAAAGTACACATTGTGTATTTTAGTTTTATTTTTAGTTTGCTGGACTGCAGCTTATCGCCGCTCCGCCCGCTCCCGCATTGTGCACTCCCGTGCCCGCCCCGCGCCCGCAATGAGCTTTCTCTATTTGTCCCGCGCCGCATTGCTTTGCGTCGGGTCCCGCGGGAGTGCAGGGCTCTAAGCTGAGTGTCCCGTCAGCATTTTCCTCAGGGGAGGTTGGAGCCAAAATAAGATACGAGAGATTAGGGCAGGACTGCGGAATTCAACAGTCCTTCGAGTTCATATGGTACACTTTTTCCAGTGGAAATCTGAAACAGCCGAAATGGACCAAATCACATGAAAACAGCCAATCAATCACTCCTCCACACTGAATCAAACCTGCAGCTTCTCCAAGATGACACCCATCCTTCCAGTGAGATCCTAACCACATCAGTATGTGATCCAGATCCCCCCAACTTTTAGTCTGAGTGCTGCCAGATAAGGCACATACTTTCCATTTCTTTCCAAATTTGTCGATACATCAGGTGACTGCCAGCTCCAATCAGCAGGTTCCCACGATCAGTAATCCAAATATATCCGTCCTCCACCGACAGAGCGTGGGTCGAGTCCGAGCATGCTGGCTCCCCCTTCACGAGCCTCAATTGTAGTAAAAAAGTTTTCCAGTGCGTAAGTAACCACGATACCAGATCATAATTTCATCTTCAAGGAATTTGCGGGTGGGAGACTCAGAGACGCACAAAAAGCAGGGAAAGAAGGGGGTGGGTGGGGGGGGGGTTGGTGGGAACAGGAGCCGACAAGAAAGTGTGCACCCTCACAGAGATCAAGCAAGAAAAAAAAACTCAAATCTTTCCTGAAAATTTCATCAAAATTCATCCACAAGTTTTTGAGTTATTGTGCTAGAAGAATGAGAAAAACTAAACCTGGTGGAAACAATTACATCATGGTGAAAGTAATAATAATTCTATATTTGTACATCAACATTTGACCTGTGTTTATAGTGACATTTTGGAAATAAGGGTAAATCATAAGCTGGGAAAATCAGCAATTCATTTTAATAAAAACAGATCAGCTTCATTTTGAATCTGTCACTGTATTAAATCCTCAGTGGTGCAAAGCTGCTGCTGTGTATAAGAAGTATATAAAAAGTGTTTGACACGCTGATGAAATGTTGGAAAGGAAGATTTCTCTGCTGGGTTTAGCCCAGAACTGCTGGAGGTGGAGGTGGGGAAAATAATTTTTAGCAAATCTTTGTGCCATATTAGACTCAGTGACCTCTTTCTTTTCATGCTGGCCTGTCAGTGTAATGAAGATCATTCACTTTCCGGCTCACTCCACTGAGGTGTGCCAAGTACTCCTTGAGGCATTGATTAGTGCCACAAGTGATGAATGTCTGTCCATCTACTGTAGCATATGAAATGTTAAGACAGCATTTTGTGTACTGACCAATAAAAGGCAAAACACTGAAAAAATTAAGACCCAAAAGTACAATCTTTTGGTTTTTAGGAGTTAAAGAAAACAAATGTTACTGATATGCTCAACTATATAGCCTTTTGCCAAGAATACACAAGTGATGCCAAGAAGAATACTTAAAATTTTAAACCTTGTCCTAACAAGTGAAAATCATAATCTCCTTCATAGCAAGTTAAGATTCTTTACTCTCCACCAAAAAAAAACAACTTTTTGCATGAAGACATTAAGGACAAAACTTGTCTCTTAGTACTTGTCAAATCAATGTTTCCCTGATGTTTTCCAAATTCCTGTTGCTCCACCTGCAAGTTCATAATGCTCCATGTCGGGTCTCAGCGAGCAACTCATTGTTACTCTTAAAGCGGTCCTTCCATTATAAACAGTTTTTCTGTTAAATATTTTAACTCCACATGTGTTCTTACCGTCATAGTAGGTGTGAAAACAGGTCAGCAACTTCTCTTTAAGTTTTAATCTCTCAAACTATGCAGGTTGTGACAAAACCCGAGTTCAAACAGCTGGTACTTGTTTCGCCACAACTGCTTTGCTCGTTAGTATTCGGCAGCTCCCGCAGTTGAAACCACGCCTAGCATGCTGTTGGCTAAAAGCTGTAGCATAAAGACGTAGCAAACAGGAAGTGAGAATGTCTACTGTTAGTTTGTTAACCAATCTGAGTCCAGCAAATTTGAATAATGAATATGAACGAGCTGCTGCCGAAGCTTGACGAAACCAGTCGGAACCAGCCAAATTTTGATGCAGAAAGATTAAGAGGTCTGTTAATCAGTGTTTCCTGATGTTTTTTAGATATAAAATGTTTCATATTACTGGTTAATACTTCAGAAATAACCACAAAGTCCTGGAATTNGCTGTTGGCTAAAAGCTGTAGCATAAAGACGTAGCAAACAGGAAGTGAGAATGTCTACTGTTAGTTTGTTAACCAATCTGAGTCCAGCAAATTTGAATAATGAATATGAACGAGCTGCTGCCGAAGCTTGACGAAACCAGTCGGAACCAGCCAAATTTTGATGCAGAAAGATTAAGAGGTCTGTTAATCAGTGTTTCCTGATGTTTTTTAGATATAAATGCATGAAATGGCCTCTTTAAATCACCTGCTACTACACTCTGACTGAGACCCCAGTCCAGCTCCAGATTATAAGGTGATGTTTGGCTTCTTTTCTTATTTATGAGCTTTTTTGTTAGAACTGTAAGACTGGATGAACTTTATACACAAGCTTCTTTGGATGAGACACTTCTGCATGTCCCACTGTCAACGTTCACTCACCTGCCTGTCTGCTGTCCACCATCTCTAATTTTTCTTCACCACCTGGGACATTTGGATCCTCTTTTCCCTCCCAAACCTGAAACTAAATAAATCTTTAAGCCTTCACTGTCATAACCATGATTTTGCTCATCTTTTCAATGTAACTAATTCAATTAAATGAATTTTCAACATTAAGATAAGCTATCTCTTTTTCTTCTTTTTTTCTGTAAGCCTGCTGGTGAGAGTCAACCCCAACCTTTTCTTTGTCTGTTGAATCCAAACCCAAAACTCGTGGCACCATTCATGCTATTGGTCTTTGTCAGACATGTGACCTGCCTAGCAACCACCACCCCCTGGCGACATCTTGAGTGTAAGCATCTCACTTTGTTACGGGAAGACGCAGTAGATCTACAGAAGAAACCGAAATTGAAGAAGTAAACTTGAGTCGCTAACATGGATAAAAAGAAGAAGGACGAACGCATATATTCCCTTATAGCGATAAACTTGTGAAGGAAGGATTGATATTTTCAGAAATTGTCTTAAGTCAACAATGTAGATCCATTCGACCTCAAAGAAAATGAATGGAGCTCAGGCGTTTTGTTACTGCCTCCAGCTAACACCTTGGACATAACAAACAATCTTCTGTTAGGGATCAGCGCGTGCACACGTCAACAGTTCAAAAACTGCAAATCATACGGACATTTTACACATGGCTGGGTGGAAGATCTGCTTGGTTCAAGGTGTTGCTTTGTAGTTGAGCTTTTTCTTGTATGATTTGCTTCATTTCTTTAACCATGAGCATGAATAATCCATATGCATCAAATTACTGGTTTAAAAAAAATGACATATTTATCCTCAGCAGTGCAGTCTTATTTTTAAAGCTGCTATACTTGATTTGCATAACAAATTTACATAACATTTTTTTTTCATGCCCATTAAAAACGTTTTAACACAGCATGGAGAAAAATATGTTGTGAAGATATAAAAAAAAAAAATCAAGTGGTTCTCCCATATTTGTCTAAAAACATCAACCAATCAAATGGTTCGGTCCGAAAGGAATGATTGGACAATCTCTCCAGCCATATGGACTTCCATATTTATTTGGCTTCTGTGCTCCTAAACTGAGACATATTACCGCAGAACACCACTGCTGGGAGTGTTCGCTGCTCTACCATGTCACAGCAGGAGAAACAACCGCCGGCTGGTTCCGCGTCAGGTTCAGGACAAAGTAATAATTAATGTCAGTTGTTCGTTGTTATATTGTTTTCACTTACCGGTGATTCCGCCATGTTACAGTACTTGAATGAACTGCGAACCAGTGTCTTGCACTTGGTCGTCTTCTGGGGCTACGCGTGTTTCCAAACCTGGGGGGGCGTGGATTAGAAATTCTACCCAATGGGAGGGGCTTAGAGTTCTGTGACTTTGTTGACAGTCTAATGGTGCGTTCACATTGGCCCCAACCATCAACGTCAGAAGCGTCAAGATTCAATGTAAAGTCTATGGTGGACGGGTGTCAGACGGGTGTCAATGGTTCTGTGGCGCTTTGTGAGCGTTATGAGCGTCAACTTTTCAAGCGTTTCAGGCGTTGACACTTGAAATGCTGGAAAAGCTTGAACCGCAGAAAGTTCAGCTTGCTGAACTTTTGACGCTCATAATGCTCTTGAAGCGGCATGTCAACCAATCAGAGCGTCCCATCGTAGTGACGTATAGACGTCATTGCACGTAACCTGGAACAAGCGGGAGCAGAAAATTTATATCCAAAATGCAAGATAAATTAATCATAGCCGTCTGTAATCGCATGGAACTTTATGACCCTTCTTCATATATGTATAGAGACAGGAATGTAAAGGAACTTGCTTGGATAAAGATCGCTGAAGAGCTCGGAGTCTCGGGTAAGTTCTCAACTGATGAGCGTTACGAGCGTCAACACAATAACTGGCAGGCGTTAAAAGCTTCAACTTTCAAGAGTCAAACTTGAAGCGTTGACGCTTGTGACGCTGGTGGCCGGTGTGAACGCACCATAAGCTAGGCAATTTGAAATCAGGGATATCAGCTTTAAATGATTGAAATCGAGAATCATGTGACTTGGCACACCAGCCTTTCATACAACACAAGTGTACCATTTTGTCCAGGTTTATATACTCCACACACAAAGTGATCAAAGCTTCCATTGTTTTTTAACA
Organism: Pachypanchax playfairii; assembly: GCA_006937955.1. Taxonomy (NCBI): domain Eukaryota; kingdom Metazoa; phylum Chordata; class Actinopteri; order Cyprinodontiformes; family Aplocheilidae; genus Pachypanchax; species Pachypanchax playfairii. Next base: position 386,325 of record SSNP01000122.1, on the reverse strand, counting down.
ATCAACTATCCCATCATGCAATGCGCCTGCAGCACCAATACGTCTTATTTTAAGCAATAATAATAATGTCATCACTGTAAAAAGCAACTGCACTCTAAATAAATAAATAATAGTTGCCCTCAAAGTGCATAGGCAAGAACATTCGGTTTATAATATCATCAGGATATGATGGTGACCAATGTTGGATAGAATAATCTCAAAAGTTTGCAAGTTATCAGTCAAAGGATTGGATGATGCTACGGAGATGCTTTTTAAAATGTTGAGATGAGAAAGTATCCAATGTTTACTTTCTGTTGACTTCTGCTTTAAACTGCATCCAGCCCCACATTAAAGCAGACAGGTTAAAGAGCTCCTACAACATAAATTATCGACTGATTTATTGGCAGATGGACATTTTACCAGTGAGAACACAATGTTTAAAGGGGAATGGTGTTTTATTAATGTCTGTTTTATGTTTGTTGATTTCCCGCAGGGCTGCGTCCTTTGTTACCCGACACAAATGAATGTCAAGACATCATCATGAGGAGGAAATTAAATCTGGTTTCTTGATCCTGTCATTGTGTCTCTTCTCGGCAGCATCGACTCAGAACAGGTTCCTGTAGTGAATGAATTAGTCAGCTGGTGAAATTCATCCGTGCAAATTTAACTGCAGCAAAAAATAAAGAGACATGTTGATTTAATGAAACTTCTACTGTCGTATCCCCTCATTGTAAAAATATAAGCTTTGAATGGCTTTGATTTACGCAGAAAATCTTGACATTGCTGTCACAGCTTTTTTATTTGCCTGTAAGAGTTTGAGGGTTTCTTCCACTGTAACATTATTTCCCATTTTGTTTAAAGATGCTAAATATCTGCCACTGAATTTAAATAAAGGTTATTAACTGTCTTCTATCTTTAATTAGATTTAATGATGTTACTCTTTCTGATTAAGAGTCTGTCCATGTGTTTTCTTTTTCCTTCTGGTATAATTTTTGTATTTCCTTTGGTACTGTGTATTAATTACCTCTGCCAAGGAGATGATGTATTTGATGGCTTTAGTTTATTTATTTGTTTGTCTGTCTGACAATCTGTAAACAAAATAACTCAAAGTCCATCTCTAAAACCCGTCTTACAGTGTTTTGAGTTCGAACCCTCCCCCAACAAATCCGTCTGCCAAACTACAGTAAATCTGGCCACAGACAACGTTGCGTCATTCCTTTTTATGTCTCTTAGGTCATTATTCCTCTCCCTGGCTTTCTGAAAGTGTACCATTTTCCTTCAACTGTGAGTTTTAACAAGTTTCTGGGGTGTCCAACTTTTGTCAGTGGGTTTCATAGCTTAATAAGTGTCAGCAGCTCCACATTGATAAGACAAACCTCCATGTTTCCTGACCTTCTATCTAGCAATTATCCTGGAAAATACTACCTCACTCTTTCTATAAATCTACTGGATAATAGGCCAACTTGTTGAAATGTTACCACCACTTTTTGAACTGCAATAATAAAGACTATATTTGTTACATTACAGGACAGGGTAGCACGTGCACACTTTTCTTTTTAAACTTTCACATTGCCACTGATGTACCACATATACTCACGTATAAGTCGGACCTCTTAGCAGAAAAATTGAGGAATTTAGCATTGACTAGCGTATAAGTCGGTGACTGTTTATTTACCATAATTACAGTATAATCCACTTAAATTGATTTTATTTTGACAACAATTCATAATGTTTTTTTAACAAAGTGATTTTCTTTTGACATCTGTCACATTTATTACCGTTATTTCACCTGTTAATAAATGTCACGTACACTAAGTACACCATTGATGTCGTTCTGTGTAAAACAATACAAGTTTATTTTATAAACAAGTAACAAAATAGGATACATTTCTTTATTAAATTTCTTTATTATTATAACAATAAAAAGATGTAATGTGTCTTTGATAATCCATGCTGATAAGGAACATTGTTCGCTCGTCCGAGAACTTGCTCCAGTCCCCAAGCTGTCGACATTTTCCTCTGAAAAAAAACTATTTCTTCCCGATATCTCGGGTATAATTCGGAACCCCTCTTCAGACCTGAAATTTACTCCTCAGAAATCGACTTATACGCGAGTATTCACAGTATTTATCTACTTTTTTCCAGGTTGAAATAAAAGACTTTAGAGTTATAGCCTCATGAAAAATCATATAATAAACATTCTGAGATTTTGAAGGGTTGTGCCTTGTAGTATAGTCACATTCAACTCTATAATAGCACATTATATCGACCTAGTGACAAGACAAGTGGCTCACGTGTTTTTACTATCCTAAAGAACAGACATCATGAAACTACCTGGAAAAGTCATATGAATAGAGCATGTTCTCAAAGACCAGAGGCCTACCCACCCACCCCCCCTCCTTTATATGCTGTAAATCTGTTGCTGCCATAAAACCGAAAACCCTGTTTATAAGGGAAACTTCACCCAGCCCGGACATGAAACGGTCGACAGATTGAAAGCTCTTCCTTGATTCGGTGCAGGGCAGTTTTTAGCTGATGAAGCGATTTCTGTGTTTAATTCTGGTAACAAACTTTATTAATGAAAACATTCTTGACAAATGCTTTTGCTTTCACTTGTCTCGCACTAGTCCATGAATTTCCTCTCTAGTAGTACAATACAGCTGTCCCATTTACTCAGAACCCCAATTCTGAAGAAAATCCATAAAACTGAACTTGAGTCTTGTTCCATAGTACCTAGTGAAAACTAATTTGTTTTTAATTAATGTAACATTAATTAATGCATCATGTTCTAATATACTTGCTTTAACTGCATAAATATCCAAATATATTTAATATTTGGTAAAGTAAACATTTTAGTGAATGACAAGAAATACATTGATTATTATTCATTGCTGCTTAGGGTTTTTAAATAAGCCACATTTTACATCAGTCATAACTGGGTGCAAAAATGTTTGTCTGCTTTTTCTGCCATTGCCATCTGCTGCTGCAGTAAGATAATAAGAATAACAACAATAATAATAATAATAATAATAATATACAAACGTTTTTTTTTCTGGCTAAGGCTCTATTTGTAACAGCTCAGTCCGGTCAGATTCCCCAGCTGGCTCGAGCAGCAATAGAAAAAGGAAGAATACACAAAGTTTGTTTCTGTCCCATTAGGTTCCAAAATGTCCCATTACTTTGATGTAGCATGGGGACAATGTCTCATTACCAACATATTCCTTCAAAATCCCTGAACATTCATTCATTCATGCATCCATATTGGAACAGGGAAATCTCTCTAGTATGTACACAAACTAGACCCAAGTAGGCTACCTAATATAGATTCTTTGAGCTCATACAGACTATTTGGTCAAGAGGTACATCTTCGGAGACCTTCGGATAAGGCCCTACATTGACTCCAGCGGTCATCAGAGAACTCTGTGCTGTGATCCCTGACAGATCCCAAGAGACCAGAGATCTCTGTCCAGGAGAATACAGAACCAGGAAGAGCTAAGATACTGCTGGTAACCACTGGCTGAGTTGTGTTTGTCAAGTTCAGGATGTGATTGGCTGAACACCAGATGACTATGCTCTGAACTTCTTTTATGAAAGTCTGAATTTAAAAGATTTGTTTGGCTGTCAGTAACACATGTTGCTGCTACTTTGTCCTTTTGGACCAGCCATGAAATCTTTACTGGTTGAAGAATTATTATTATAGAAACACCCAAAGAAATTATAACAAGAGAACCTCCCTCCTGTAAAGTTTGTAAGACATGAAGTTTAGAAGAGTACAGTAGAACTTTAAAAACAATCAGGTAAAATCACAAACAACATTGACATAAGCAAGTGAGCCAATAATAAGGTTCAGCTAATGGATCCCAAAAACATCACTAGGACACTGTAGATACATTTATCAAATAAAAGATTTAATTTAAAGGGACTCTAAGTAAGTTTAACCACAAATAAATTTATAGAACTGTACAATTTCCTCCTCATACATGCTCCAACAATGTCCTGGTCACTAGAAAGAGCCCAGGCATTTTCACCGTAGTTGTTTCTATATGCATGTAAAATCATTTTATTAGTTATTAATAGAGCTTGTTCGGGTCGAACACACACTGTACTTTCTAGAGACACTCGAATGCATCATGAAGTCATGTGCGTCCACGCTTAGGCGTAGAGTTTGCTATTGCTAGCTAAAAGCTGCAGAGAGTAGCGTTTGAAGCATGGATTCTACCGAGAACAAGAGACACACTTCAGCCCAGATCCAAACCAACTGTTTTTTTCAGCGCGACAAAAAGGGAGAAACTTGAGTCGGATCGATGGAGGTAAAGATCGGTTTGGAATTTGAGAAGTGGAAAATGCTGAGAGAATCTCGGTATGAGAAAAGACCTGCAGTCTGCGTCATTTTTGCTTGAAAGGTAAGAAATTATTACTAAATATGTGGGGAAAAGAGTTGTGTCAGGTTCTGTGAGCGACTGTACTGAGTGAGTCATCTTTGGTTGGAACGGAACACCTGCTCGTTAAGCTGCTCGTTAAGCTGCTCGTTAAACTGCTCGTTAAACTGCGTGGGTGAAGAAGAAGCTTCAGAGCGCCTGCTGGATTACACTCAACGCCTAGTCTGACTCTCCCGAGCTCTGTGAAACCCGGAGTCATCTGAACCTGTCTCTCTGCCTGCTCATTGCCCCTGAGTTTGATCATTGTTGAAAAAAAAGTCAGTTTTAACAATTTTGAAATCTGAGTCCAACCTGAGTTCTGCATGTGAGTCAAACGTTTATCTAAGTCCATGAAAAGTTGACGCTTCCAGGTGTTTCCACATATTTCCTGTAGTAGAAACATTTTTAAGCTGTCTGACGCGCTCACAGCGGATTTGGTTTGAATATCATAACATCCCATTTATTATCTCAGTCATGCCTGCAAATCTGTAAATTGTCGAATACAGGACTGACTCAGCTGCAAGTGTACGTACAGCATGAACACCTCATGCATGAGCTTGCATGCTGCTGTTACGTGTTTGGCCTGACGGGGCAATCGCAAGCCCAAAACTTTCAAACTCTTTACAGTTGCTTTAGCGTAGTCAAGCAAGTCTGAAATACAGATTAATTAAATGTACTTTATTGTCTGTGATCTGTGTCTAACTTGGAGCTTACATCATGACATGGACAAAGAAAGACACATTGTACAGAAATCAAATTAAAAACCTACTAAACGTGTTTTAAATCTGTTTTCTCACCTGTGATGTCTGACTGAACTTAACTGTCAGTAACCAGACAGTGAGAAGACTCTTCCAGTGACCTCAGACATGTTAAAGGATGTCTCCAGAACAAGAACATCAGTACCTACATTTACACTTTATGTCTTGTTTATGGGAGAAGTTAGTCAATTCTGAGCCAGCCTGTTTAAGTCTGGAGTTGTTGTTGAGGAAAATCTTGTAGACACTTTTTGTCAATGCAGACTTTTGTGGTGCGTTCAAGGGCGTGTCCTCAGCCACATGAAACAACTATTACAGATGGCATTGTGATGTAAACTGTGCCTCTCTGAATCATCAAAGCCTCTGACTGGAGTATTTTCTGTTATTATTTGTGCCCATTTGTGATGTCATAGACACTAAAACATGAACTAGTTTGAGTTTTCCTACAGAACATTGTCCATCTTTACCAAAGACTCTCTAAAATCACTCATTTTATCCTGTTTTTTTATCCCCTTCCTCTTCAAAAAGACCTACCGCCTGTTATTATTCGAATTTACCAAAAGACATCTGGATTTCAAATGTAGACGATCTTAGCAAGAGAAATGGCAAGTGGCAGCAATAAACTGAGATATTTAAAAGTGGTCATGCTGTAACAGATGACTTATGAATGAATAGGCTTTGATGGGGGAAAAAAAAGGAGAAGATTTTTGAAATTCTGTACTTCACAAAAAAATCACAAGAAGAAGGATCCATTGTGTTGTGAATCCCCTTTCCAGACGCTGTGTTTATCAAAACCACTACAGACACTGGCAGAGTCAATAGCATTAAGATTTTCCAAAATAGTCTTGCCAAACCTCAGTGAGATGTTTGTGATGGATGTGATAGATGGAAATTGTATTTAATAGGACTGTGCAGTAAGACCATGAGGCCCCTTCACACTAGATGAAAACCCCACGATGATGTAAACAAATCAGCCAGAATACAGATGGTAAATGGTAAATGTCCTGTATTTGTATAGCGCTTTTCTAGTCATTCAGACCACTCAAAGTGCTTTCACACTACAAGGTTTTGCATTCACCCATTCACACAACCCGATATGTAAACCGGGGGGAGAGGGTAGGAGCTAACACTCACACAATGTCGGGGGGCGACATGGGGTTCAGTGTCTTGCCCAATGACACTTCGACATGTGGCAGTGGAAGCCGGGATCGATCCACCAACCTTCAAATTGGAGGACGACCGCTCTAACCACTGAGCCACAGTCGCCCCAACACCCCAGATGGTGTTTGCAGGGTCTCGGCGAGGTCTTCAGTACATATTAAATACACAGTAGTACACATGACATGCAGGGATCTACATTAATATCCACCAAATACAGGTTAAAATGCACTTTGGCAGGTACCAATAAAATTTTACCAGTGATGAATGCAGCAAATCATTTCAGTTACTTGTCCTGTCACGACTAATCCAACATTTACCGTGAACGTCTCATACAGCTATTGGCTGCTTGCTGATGTTTATGTGCGATGTGTCGATTATACTCCAGCAGAATTGAGAACACTCAGGAAAAATGTCAGACTGTTCACCAACTTCACACGGATATGTGACTGAAAGAAGACATTACATTAAAGGTGGAATATGGAACACGAACCGGTTCCCGGCTGCCGCAGCCACATCAACAGAACAGGCCTCGAGCTATCGGGGCGCCAGGTTCGCAACCCCGCACAAGCTCCAATGCCATGAAAATTACTCACCCAATTTGGCCCCCAAGCCTCTCCGGTTGCTCCTCAACAAAATCCCGGGACTCTGAAGAAGCTTCTCAACCACCAACTCCAACCCCCTCCACAGTACCAGCCTCGCTATTACAGACTATTCACCGTAATAGGCAACCCACAATGATGCCTGCTACTCTGCCCACTCAGTACATTTACATGCAGCCAGAGAAATTCGATTTATTGCCTTAGTCTGACTGAAATCGGTCTTCTGAAACGCATGTAAATGGCTTAGTCGGACTGAATTGCGGAAAGATCTTTCAGAGTCTCGTGGCATGGACAGATGTCCAGTCTGCATGAGCTGGCAACGGGTGTCCCGCAGGGC